>VWYK01126672.1:37876-67083 GCA_013399775.1 Semnornis frantzii | reverse complement strand
AAAAAAAAAAAAAAAGCCCAGTAACATGGATACTGTCGTGCTGAGTGCTTGTTTCCAAAGGCTTTA
This sequence comes from Semnornis frantzii, assembly GCA_013399775.1. Lineage (NCBI taxonomy): Eukaryota > Metazoa > Chordata > Aves > Piciformes > Ramphastidae > Semnornis > Semnornis frantzii. The sequence continues at coordinate 67,017 of VWYK01126672.1, read as the reverse complement.
CAAAATGACCTGGTGGTCAGTGGTGTCGCCTTGAACTTCACATGCTCCCTCACCGCCCCCTGCAACTGTGAAGCTAGAGTCTAACAAACTGTAACAGGAGTTAAGTGACCTGTTTCTGTTTGCTCTTTTTGTTGCTACGAGTTAACTAGCAGAAGCAGGAAACAAAACCACCTCTCTTCCTTGGAAGTAAGCAAATAAGGATTATTTTCTAGGAGTAAAGGGGTTTGAAAACGACATGAAAAGCAAGCATAGGTATGTAAAAACAGTACACGAAGGTAGTGTTTGTGGGGGCAAGTACAATTCAACCATAACTGGTATTTTTGGTGTCTTAAATGGCAAACCAGAATGCCTGCTGGCAGAAAGCTGAAAGGATTCTTTTTTTGCAGTTTGGGGACAAAGCTGATATATTTGGGTAAATGAGATTATTTCATCTTCTTGAACAACTCTTAATTTGTATCTATTGGTGTTTCTGTCTGAAATATCCTGGCAAGTGTTTTGTGGTCATTAAGCTGTATTACTTCTGTGCCTTCCTACTCAGCTGTGTGTGTTGCTCTTCCTATAAAGCTGCTTTATCTCAATTGTAAAGTCATGATGAATGCTAGCAGCATGTGGAGTTCCTTCTTTTCTTTTTTTTTTTAAAAAAAATTAAGCTAAACTAAAACATATGGGTGTAGGAATTACTGACTGAAAGGCATTTTTTTAATGGTGTTTGCTTTGTGACAAATGATTTTTTTAGTAGGTTAATTGACTGGTGTAACAGTAAATCTGACTCTGGATTCTGAATGCCCTTTTGTTGCACGTGTAGCTGAAATGTGGGGGAAAGCTCAAGTCTGAGATACTTCTTTTAAGCTGCCTTTGCCATCAGTCACTAGAGAGATACAGGCAACTTTCTGGGTAGTTTACATGGATAAATGTGGTCCCTGTATATTGAGAATAAAAGGGGATGGACTATAGCTGAGTAGATATACTTGAGCTATAATTTTTGTGTTGCTGGGAGAGGACAGACAAGTACCACCCAGGATTTTCACTCTGCTGCAAAATGTGGTGGTATTGGAATGGGGCAGTAAGCCAGAAGTTAACTGAATATTAGGTAAATTTGGGGAAGGTGTAACCTGCTGTAGTATAAACACATTGGCTGTACAGTAGAAGAGTTAGATTCTGCTCTCTGCTTTGACACTTAGTTGATGATTTTGCACAGCCACTTCCCTTGATGTGCTGCTATTCTCTCATCAGTGAAATTAAGACTATGGTACCTGTTATTTTCAAATTGTTTTGAGTGTTGTGTTCCTTTTTTAGCAATAGTTTCTATTAGAGTCCACAACCATATTTCTGAAGTGCAAATGGAATATTGGGTACTGAAAAACCTGAAGTGTGATTGAGAATTAAAATGGCTCTTTTTTTCCCCCCCCTTTCTTTAGAGACTTCATCAGATGGAGTGACACTCTTGAAACATGAACAAAAAAAGGACTAATTAGAAGTTTTCCTGTTTCAGGAAAAAAACCAACAACCTAAAAATGTATAGGCCAGGGGAAACAGTCAAACGTCGACTCAATGTGCATGCTCCTCCTCGGATAAGAAACGTGGAAGTCGCTAGAGGAAGGGCAGGTTATGGATTCACTCTTGCTGGGCAAGCTCCTTGTGTTCTTAGTTGTGTTATGAAAGGAAGCCCTGCAGATTATGTGGGACTTAAAGCAGGAGATCAGATATTTGCAGTTAATGAAATCAATGTGAAAAAAGCCTCTCATGAAGATGTTGTGAAACTTATAGGAAAGTGTGCTGGAGTCCTGCACATGGTCATTGCTGAAGGGATTAGCCACATAGACTCATGTTCAAGTGATGAAGAAGTTGGTTTTTATGATGGGAAGGGATGGCTAAAACCCAAGCCTGACTCTAAAGCTCTGGGTATAAACAGAGCGGAGAAAGTTGTTGAAGAAATGCAATCTGGTGGCATTTTCAACATGATCTTTGAGAATCCTACTCTTTGTGCTGCTAGCTCAGATTATTCTGCACCAAAGCAAAGATCGTTTTCAGCTTCTGCTGCTATTAGATTTGAAAGTGGCAATGAAAGCAATCCAAACCTACTGTCAAAGGAAGAAATATCCAGAGTCCTAAATGATGATTCTGTTTTTAGAATTGGACTGGAGAGTGCAGAAGACTTTGGATTGGATGCGAGCATATTAAATGTTGCCATGATTGTAGGTTACCTGGGATCCATTGAACTTCCTTCCACAACCTCCAATTTGGAAACCGAGAGCTTGCAGGCTATCCGTGGGTGCATGAGACGTCTGCGGGCAGAGCAGAAAATCCATTCCCTGGTGATGATGAAGATAATGCACGACTGCATTCAGCTCTGCAGCGACAAATCAGGGGTGGTGGCAGAATATCCTGCAGAGAAACTGGCATTCAGTGCCGTGTGCCCAGACGACAGAAGATTCTTTGGACTGGTTACAATGCAGACAAATGATGATGCAAGTTTGGCTCAGGAAGACGAAGGGGTTCTGAGGACATCTTGCCATGTTTTTATGGTGGATCCAGAATTATTCCATCATAAAATTCACCAGGGCATAGCAAAGCGTTTTGGACTGGAATGCACAGCAGATCCAGACACAAATGGCTGTCTGGAGTTTCCAATGTCATCTCTACCAGTCCTGCAATTTATTTCTGTCCTGTACAGGGATATGGGGGAACTGATTGAGGGAATGCGTGCCAGGGCTTTTCTTGATGGTGATGCAGATGCTCATCAGAATAACAGTACAAGCAGTAACAGTGACAGTGGAATTGGGAATTTTAACCAGGAAGAGAAGAATAATAGAGTTCTGGTGGTTGATTTAGGGAGCAATCCAAGTAAACACATTCCTAACAGCATATGGGAAAATCCAGTAGGAAGGGGACAAAATCAGCCTCCTTCCCATTGGAATGGCTTCTGTCATGAACAAGAAGGAAACATTCCTTTAGAAGCAATTCCCAGTGAGAAGCCCCAGAGTGTAAGCAAACACCTAAGTCCTTCAGCTCGTATCGAAGTTCCACTGGTCTCCTCCCGAAATTCAGTACCCCCATCCAAGAAAAATGCTGCAGGCCCAGGCAATCAGAGGTGGTTGCCTGTGCATGTTCTGCAGGAGTGGCAGCATGGGAATGCAAGTGACCAGGAGTCCTACACGGATTCCACGGACGGCTGGTCGAGCGTGAACTGTGCGACTCTTCCCCCGCCAATGAGTAAGATTCCAGCTGACAGGTACAGAGTCGATGGCAGCTTTGGCCAGCCACAGCTGAAATCTCACAAAAGTGAGTGGTCCAAGAAGGTGTTTTGCATGCAGAACAAATTTGCCCCTTCGCACAGTATTAGGAAGTCTAAAGAGGACAAAAAGGTAAGAATGTGTTGATGCTGGTTTATTGAAACCCCCAAAGCCCCCAACAGCCCATGGTATTTTACACCATCATGTTTGCATACTGAAATAGAAAATGTATCCTAGAGTCATGAAAGAGTTTGGGTCTGAAAGGAACTTAAAGGTCATCTAGTTCCAAACCCCACCTGCCATGTGCAGGGACACCTCCTACTAGAGCAGCTTGCTCAAGGCCCTGTCCAACCTGCCTCTGAACACTTGTCAGGCTTGGAGCCTCCACAGCTTCTCTGGGCAGCCAGTTCCAGTGCCTCACCACCCTCCTGGGGAAGAATTTCTTTCTCCTGTCTCATCTAAGTTGAACATCTCCTGATTTGAAGCTGTATCATATAGCAAATTTCAGATGAAGAAATGATGCTTTTTTTCTCCCTTGCAAAAGCTTTGCATATTCCTGTTTAATTGATTGCAGCTCTGGAATTGTTCTGCTGGAAGTGATGTCCGTTAGAGCTTTCTCTTCTTGACTCTTCATTGCTTCCAAATGTTGCAGTGGCATTGTGATGATAGGATACATGACATTCTAGCAGCTTCAGTTCCTTCTGACCTCCAGCAGCAAAGGAATAGAAGCAGCCTGGGCCCTCAGTCTGGTTCCTTAATGAGAAGGCTGCCTTGCAGATGTCAGTATTTTAGTGATATCCCTTTTTATAGAGATGTAACCTGACTGTTAGTCAAAAATTTGTGTTCCACACTTGAACTGAGTAAGAGAATAGTGTTATGAAACTTCACTGCAGCAAACCTCTCCACATCAAACAGCATCAAACCTACATCAGAGGAGAGCTGTTAGTGGTGGTTGCAGCAGCCACCATTAGGTCACCAATCTAACATTCTGCTAGTAAGCTGTAATTCAGATTTTAGCCCAAACTGCAACTTCATCTCCTTGTTTTGACTACTATGAGGCTTCTATAAACTGAAGTGAGAAGATGTAAACAAAAAGAAGTGTGGGAGGGGTATCCAGCAGCCTCACAGTCTGTTCCTTTGTCATGTGTGTGTCTTGCTGTGGAGGGAACTAATCTTTTGGGAGTCTCTTGTTGATAATGGGATTCCAGTCAAGTGGAGGTCATTGATCCTACCCTGAAAGAGTTAGCAGCAGAGTTGTATCCAAAACATTTGCCGACTCCAGGGAAAGGCAGAACCTTATGATCTAAATTAGTCTGAGAATCATTGTCCTTCCATGGAACTGTTAGGGGGGATCCAGAGGAGGCCACAAAGCTGATCATAGGGCTGGAGCACCTCTGTTATGAAGACTGGCTGGGAGAGTTGGGGTTTTTCAGCCTGGAGAAGAGAAAGCTCTAGGGAAACCTTAAAGCAACCTTTAGGGTTTGAAGGGAGCCTCCAGGAGAGCTGGAGAAGGACTTTTTCCAAAGGCATGGAGAAGGGGTAATGGCTTCCAACTGGAAGAAGCTGGATTTTAATTACACACGAGAAAGAAATTCTTCTCCATGGAGGTTAATGGAAATCAAGAAAGTACTAATGAAAACCTCTTAGGAAAAAAGTACACCTGAAGATGAAAGCTGTTCTTTATGTGGGTAAACATTAACAGTATTTCCCCTACTGTATCACCAGAGTGTATGTTCCAGCACTAAATATCTCAATTAATCTTCCTTTTTAAAGTCTGTACTAATAAAATTGGCATTTCTTTTCTTTGATTAATAACAACTTTGCTTGCAAGACACATTTAAACCATTCATACATGCCTTTAGCACTTAGTCTCCTCATTAAGGGTACAGAACCTCTTTTGCATTTTAATTTTGGTTTTTGGTTTTTTTTTTTTTTTGGTATTATTTAAGTAATTGTAACTGAGGAGAGCAGCTCAGGAAAATCTTGAAGTCATTTGCAAACTGGAGTTGTAAGCATTAGCTTTATTCAGAGTAATTCTGTGTTCTCACCCTAAAATTTTAATGCAAACAGTCCTGGGATGTCATCAGTGATGAATTCTTTGGGTACTGCAGAAACAGAAAATCTGTGGGTCTTTTACATATTTGAGCGCTAATTTACTTTCTCAGGGGAATGGTGTTCAGAAATTCAGACTTTTTCCTGGTAAAGGTAGGGTTGTCTGTTCCAAAACATTATTTGGAGGGGTTAGACCCTGCTCTCTAGAAAACTGCACCAGTCTCAACTTCTGGTGACCTTTTTAAGTGGTAAAGACTGATTTTACACACTGTGCTCAGGCACATTCCAGTCATGGAAAAAAGCTAAATGGCCACATGGGATTGCATTCATATTTATAAAGCCCCATGGCTGAGTCTAATGCTTCATTTGGCAGAGAAGTCCTTCGGTTGCTTTGTAATTAAGGTACATTTTTTTGTCTTTAATACTGAAGGGTAAAATATCCCGAGTGGGGATGAGCAGGAGCCACCAGAGGTTGCCACAGGTGGAGTGGTTTCTGATGGACTCTGCACACCCATGTGCTGTACTTTCTTCCTTGGAGCTTCCTTGGGGCAAGGGCCTGAGTTCCTGGGTGCAATTCTGATTGAGCAGAACTCTGCAGTCAAACAGCATGTAAATCAGGAAGATGCGCTGTCCTGCACAGTGCTGGTGGGTAAGAGGGGCAGGAACTCTTTCTTGGTTTTTATAACTGCTCTGAGAAAACATTTTGTGAGTTGTGCAGAGCACAGGAGCAGATGTGAGGTAGTGCTGGTGAACATTTGCCTGTTTAAATCTGCAGTTCCAGAACTGGACTTGGGAGGTGTAAGAATGGCATCGAAGACTTCAGGTTGCAGAAAACATATTTTCTGAGCTTTGTTTTATTAGAATTGTGATTTGGTTTGTAACAATTGGCAAACTTCCACTTTTCTAAGAATGCTTTTTACACTGCTACAAAGCATTTTGAAGTTCAATATAAGTGTGTCATTTAAAAAAAAATTAAAACCACCTGGTTTGATTAAATGTGACTGGATAGCAGGAGGGGTTTTGTAGTGCTTTTAAAATGTTATAAGGAATGTTCCCCTAAATTACTGTACTCATACTTTCACACTTGGTGTGTTTGGGGATTTTTTAATCTTTGGTTTTTGAAATGGTTGGTTTATGTGGGGAGAGAAGAACTAAATCAGGGAGATTTTGGTTCTAATTCATCTCTTGTGACCGAGATGTACTTGAAGGTGTCTCTGGTCCTCTGCACTTCTAACATGATTTCCTGTGCGGTATTTCATGTTTCTTAAGAGTTGATTGTGAACAGGTTTCTACTGAGGCATCTTAGGAGGCTGTTTTGGAAATCTCTGACTTCTGTAGGTCTGAGATTAAAACAAGTAGCAGGAGGCCTGCTGATGTAGCTGAAGCTTGCTGAAAAGGCAGATCATGGGAAGAAGGATGCCTTTCAGTCTCAGAATGCCTGAGGAAGCTTTCTGGTGGAGAGAAGCTTCTGACTTGGTGTAAGACTGATAGAGGTCAGGGCATGTGGTCTCATGAGGTCTATGAGACTGGCAGATTATGGTTTCAAGGGGAATGGAATCATTCCTGCTTCTTTGTTTGTTATTCCTTTTGCACTGTACTGCCTTTGCTGCTGCACTGGTATTTCCAAATTCTTCAGCACCCCACTAAGTTCCAGCCACTTACCTACTCACCCTTGGTATGACTTGGGGTTACACAAAAGCAAAGCACTGTAAGTAATATGAAAACACCAGGGGATGCTAGGATTGGCAAGGGACTTGAGGGATTGCTGAGCAGGGTAGCATTCCTTTTCCTCTAGACTAAATTAATAGAATACATTTGATTTTGGTCTACCCTCACTCTCTGTGTTCAGGCTGGCATTTGGCCAAAAATATGTCTACCCATTACTGTTTTAAATTAAGTTTTACTGGGAATATACTTCTTTTTCCACTGGAAAGCTTCAGTTCAGTCCTGGAGTTTTCCTTCTGTGAGGAGAGCATTGACCTCTCACCATCTTTTTTTTTTTTTTTTAAAGGAGAAAATCTGTTTCAGTGTTGTAGAGGCCAGTACAAGGTTTAAGATCTTTTACATCCTGAGGCCAGCAACTCTGTATCTGTGCACTGGGTTTATTCCAAGTGAATGTGCCAAATCTATTAAACAGTAATTAAAAAGCCACCAAATATGTTGGGCATTGATTTTTGAAACCTCTTTCTGCTTCACGTTTGTTTGTAAGGCTTTCATCTTGATCTTGTTATTGTTTGTGCTCATAAAGACTGTGAATCTGAAAATGGAGCCTATTTATAGATCACAGTGAAAGAATCTTGGAATGGCTCAGGTTAGAAAGGACCTCAGTGATCATCTGCTCTGACCTCTCCCCACCATGGGCAGGGACACCTCTCAACTAGACTCGGCTGCTGAAGGCCTCATCCAGCCTTGCCTTCACCACACCCAGGGAGGAGGCCGTCACAGCCTCCCTGGGCAGCTTGTTCTAGACTCTCACCACCTTTGTACTGAAGAGCTTCCTCAGATGCAGTCTAGCTCTACTCTCCCTCAGCTTCAAACCGTTCCCCTTTGTCCTGTCTTGGGACACCCTTATGAAAAGTCCCTCTGCAGCCTTCCTGCAGGATCCCTTCAGGTACTGGAAGGCAGCTCTAAGGTCTCCCCAGAGTCTTCTTTTCTCCAGGCTGAACACCCCCAGCTCCCTCAGCCTATCCTCATAGCAGAGGTGCTCCAGCCTTTGTATCATCTTTGTGGCCTCCTCTGGACTCTCTCCACCAGCTGTATGCCCTCCTTATGCTGGGGACTTCAGACCTGGAGGCAGTATTCGTGGTGGAGTCTCACAAGAGCAGAGTAAAGGGGCTGAACCCCATCTTGACCTGCTCTCCATACTCCTCTTGCTGCAGCCCAGGACACCAGATAATCCCATTGTCTGAAACTCACTGGACAAACAGTATTGCAAACATTTTGTTTTGTAACCCCTAAAATATGTCAGTTGCTTTGTAATCTTCATGATTTAAACTGATGAAAATACTGTAAGAATGTAGGAGCAGACAGCTAAGCCCTGCTGTGGGCTTCACTAATGCATCGTCCCTTGCTGATGGATTTTCTGGGTTGGTCTTCCTGTTACTGTTTTAATCAGAAGTTTAGCTACTTCAGCTGTGTTTCCAGAGCAAGTATTACTGTAAAAGATAGACTGTCCAGGTTAAAAATGGAATAGTTATTTGTTATTCATGATTTGCTTCAAATGGGAGAAGTGTAGCTTTCAGTGTTGGTAACTGGATGGTTACTGATTTAGATGCACAGACAATGTTGGCAAAGCTCTGTGGTTCCCATATTTCTGTTTTGTTGTATAATTACATGGTTTCTTCCCCTTCCCTCTACAATTCTGTTTGCACCCTAGCTTAAATTGTTCCACTCCAGCTGTTTATAAAGCAGAATTAATGACAGCTGGATTCCTATTCTTGCGCAGTAGAATTTAATGCTAACCTTTGGAATTAGAGGCTTTGATCTGATTGAGATGGATGTATGTACCTTAAAGACAACTCAGCTGAAATCCCAAACACAAAGCTAGGTCTGGGAATGTGCTTATGTGAGTTAATCTGGAAAGAGGCATTTATAGGAAATAGGTTCTCTGATGCATTTTGCTAGGAGAAAATGAAAAGCAATTCAGTGTTTAGTAATTTTCTGCAGCTTTTTCATGGCTGTTGTAATCTTCTAAAATAATATTTATAAATGGTCAGAGTCTTTTCTAGGCTGAGTACACCTAGCTCTCTTTGCCAAAACTCATAGCAGAGGTGCTCCAGCCCTTGGATCCCTCCTCTGGACTCGCTCTAACATCTCTGTTTCCTTCTTATGTTGGAAAGGATATTCTGAATATTCAGAAATAGGGGAAGGATGTTCTGATATTCAGGGAAGGGTGTTCTGATATTCAGAGAAGGATATTCTACATCATCAAACCCAGTGGTACCTCTTGGAGGCAATCCTGTATTCTCCTGCCTGTCATACACTTACCAGCTGTACCTTTGAAAAAAAAAAAAAATGCTTGCACCTTGCCTTCCCTTCCACCCCCTGCCTTCTACAGGAACAATATTGCATCACTAGTATGATCTTAGAAGCTCATTTTCCAGCCTGAGGTCTAGACATGGCCACCTTGTTCCAATTTCTTCTGCTGCTGGTGTCTTGTTGTATGGATGTGGCTCTTTCTTCAGTGTTTGCCTTTTTGTTTATGCACAGGAATCATACTGTTAGCTTTCATGTGGTTTGATATAAAGCACTTAGTCTTCTGGGAAGTCAAGTTGTTCATTCTCCAGATCACTTCAGTGGCCCTTTTCTGAAGCTATTTGCATTTAAATTCCTCATTCTGGGAGATGAGTGACCAAAAATTGATGCTGATTTCCTGGTCAAGCTTTTGTGTAATTGTAGTGTACATTTTTCTGTCTCTATTCTTAATACTTCTTCATTTGCTTTGCTGATTTGTTACTGATTATTGGGCCATACTGACTTAATGTTCCCAGCTAATGCCTACCTAATGTTCCAGATGATTTGGAACCAGTCGTGATGTGTGTGCTTGTCATTTTCTCCACGTTTCTCCCTCCTGTGCTCTTGTCTTTCTGTTTCTCTGCAATTTCCAGCTAATAGACTTCCATCCCCTACAAGATGCTATTTTCTGGTATCTGAGAAAGTGCTCTTAGTGTCCCATCTGCATTAGTATCAGCCACATGTTTTTTTTTTTTTTGTTAGAAAAGGAGTTAGGATAGTGGTAATGTGTAGCTGGTTGGTGTTTGTGCCTTAGTACAGGAGACAAACCATGCATTTACTTTACTTGGATGTCTAATGAGACAGGACAGCCTCTTTTCTGTGTCTTCCCAGAGTGTACAGTGATGTTACATGAAATTTTACCTTGTTCTTTATAAAATTATGGACCTAAGTGCCATTAAAAATGGAGTTAGAAGGCAGTAAAACGTGTCATTACCATCTGATTTAGTAAAGAGAGATTCTTGAAAGTCGGCAAATCCATTGACCAGTAATGGTGAATGATGCCATTTGAATCCTTTTGCATAATGGTGCCAAAAAAACCCCCCAGAAATGGTTACAGGAAGTGCAATGTAATTAAAGCCTGTGGAAAACCTGTCAGGAAAGCTTGCATGATGCTAAACCTTTTTTAATTAACCCTCCCTCACCTAATCCAGTTTTGTGAGGTGATGTCAGTCCATGATGATGGCAGCAGCACAGGGCAGCCTGGAGGGAGTTATTAGTTCTTTTTTGTTGTTTCATAGCATATAGAGACCTCTCCATTAACGTTTCTTATTTACTGCTTCTGTTCCTGGACCACAGGAAGTTTTCTTCCCATTTCTCTCCCAGATCTTTGCTTATCTTCTCAGGGTGTGAGAAGCCCTAACCCAACATACCTCATGTTTCAATCTATCCCATAGTCAGCCCCCTCAGCTCCTCACTTTATTTTATATTTGCATGAGAGGACAATATATGTTTAGCTGTAGAGAGACACGAAGACCATGCTGTACAAAATAGAAACTCCTTGTTGTTAGTTATTCCAGTTTGTTAGAAAGTTATAATGCCAGAATGGTTTAGACTGGAAGGGAATTCAAAGATCATCCAGTTCCAAAACCCACTGCCATAGGCAAGGTCACTTATTATAACACTTGCTAGATGCATTTGCTGGAATGTGAAAGCTCATGCTATGGCTGGGAATTTCTCTAAGCTAATGGAATATGTTTTCTAGAGGTGTTTGGTTTCTTTGTACTCTGAATAATTGATAAGGTTTCATCAACCTGCTTCTGTGCACTCAAGCCCCAGGTTAAGGTATCATATTGACTGTCCCAGGTTCACATTGCATTTCCTTGGGAGTTCCTTTAAGAGTTGCCAGTGAGCATCATCAGATGTTGGCAGTTGTGTGGGTCTGTGCTGGGAGCAGGATTATTTCATTTTTGTAACCTGTAGCTGATTTTCAGTGGGGAGGAGGGGGGCAGCCTGCAGGAGTGGTCAGAGGTACATGCAAAGTCCTTTAAGCTAGCACAGCTGCTGAAAACCATGTTATATGTAGCGGCTGCTGGACTTGTTGACATCAGTTAAAATTCATTTCTGGGAGCCCATCCTCTTTCTGTTTCAAAGAACTGTGTTTATGCAACTCACCTTGGATTGGATTGTGTTGGTTCTTTCTGCCCCTCCGTGTGCAGTCCAATGTGAACCATGTGCTTTCTCACTCCCTCTGTCTTGCTAATACATCAAGCACAACATTTTCTGCCTTATCATTTCTGCTTTTCTTGTACGTCTTTCTTATTGTCAGGGAGATACTGTTCTCACTTGGCCACATTCACAGACTGCTCCTCTATCAATCCTCTGCTGACTTAAGCTTTGAATGCTTGACTTGGTTAAGGAGTTTAGAAGGTTGCTCACCTAGAAGGCCAAACAAGCAGGTTAAAAATGGAATGTAAAAAAATGTCTACTTGAAGGGAAAGAAAGGCTATAGTTTGCTCAGTGGTTTCAGGGCATTTACACTTGCTGTTTGCAGTTAGCTTAAGGAAAAGGGCTGATGTAGCTATGGAAGTAAAGAAAAAGGACAGCCTTATTCATTGTCCTAGTTTTTCTCTGATGATTACACATTTAACTGGAATTGCCTGTCTGCTAGCTCACCATTTTCACATTGTAAGAAGAACAGAAAAAGGAATGTTTTTTTTTTTTTTAAAGCATCAGTGTGCTAATTCCTTTAATCCTTTGTTGTTTTTCCTCTCCATCTGCCAAATCATAACAGGATAAAGGCTTTCAGAGGTATGTTCTTTTGTGCTTTCACCATGATAGACAGTAGTAGCAGGGTTGTAAGTATCTGTATTGCAAACTACAGAGGATATATTGTTGTAGCTCATGCTTTTCAGTAATCAGATGTCTGTGCTTTTCTGATTGCTTTTGGATCCCAAGAATCGGTTATCAGATGGGTTTCTAATCCTGTTTCTGTGATTTGATTTCTCAATATTTTCCTGAGCACCTAGATATTTTAAAATTTCTTTTACAGGTTCAGCAATACAGTGTTTTCAGAAGAGGATCTTTAAGATCTGATAGCAAAGAGTTTTAGGGCTTGCAAGCAATCTGGATTTAAAAGAACTCCAACCCAGTGTTTGTGTAGCAAATGTCACTGTTTCCATTTGGCAGCTAACAGTGAATGAAACATTTTTGTTTGCCATTCAGTGTACTGTTTTGAAATCTTTTTTTTAGGTTGTTTCAGTGTTTTTATATATCAGTTTAGTAGTGTAAAAAAGACTTTTAGAGGGATGATCAGTTCTTCACGGCTATCTCAGCAAAATTTACCTTAAGATCAATCACTGTTTGGATGTGTGTGCTGTATGACCTGCTCTTCTGGGAGGGAATGATCTTCAAAGGTCCCCCAAAACCTCTACAACATTCTCTTATTCTAATCTTTCTTTGTGCCAATGCTGTGGATTTCTTTAGAGTCCCATGAAAAACATTTGCTCGAATATTGCTGTTTGCTTAAGCTGCATAAGCCATTCCTTTTTGTGTGTGTGTGTGTGCAAGGCAATTTAAAAAAAACTGATCTGCAGAAGTTTTGCCTTTGTAGTGTGAATGTCTGGAATAGAGTCCATCTTTGATTGTGGATGCTGTACTTTTACATGTGCCCTTTAAAAATCCTTAGGAGCTAATCTCCAGTTGCCAGATTTCCAGTTTTCCTTTGCAGCACCTGCCCAGTTTTCACCTTAGCCAGTAACAATACTCTCCTCACAAAACAACAGACCTTAGTGAACTGAAAATTAGGAGGGAAGGAAATTTCCTGTAGAAATGCATCACTTTTGAGGCTGAATGCAGAAGCTGGAGTCTCAGCTTCTTGAAGGTCATGAGCCCTGCATACATAGATTGGAGCCAAATTTCTCCTGTATGTTGTGTTACGTCTCGACATCTCTGTGAGCTTGTAAACAGAGTCTTCTTGTGAGTACTGGTGACAGTCACAGTCATAGAATCATAGAATAGTAAGGTTGGAAGGGACCTCAAAGCTCATCCAGTTGGAGCCCCCTGCCATAGGCAGGAACACCTCCCACTAGCACAGGTGACTCAAGGCCTCCTCCACCCTGGCCTTGAACACTTCCAGGGAGGGACCAGCCACAACCTCCCTGGGCAACCTGTGCCAGTGTCTCACCACCCTCACTGTAAAGAACTTCCTCCTAACATCCAGTCTAAATCTTCCCTCTGCCAGTTCAAACCCATTGCCCCTTGTCCTGTCATTACAAGACCTTGTCAATAGTCCCTCCCCAGCCTTCCTGTAGCCCCCTTCAGATATTGGAAGGGTTCTCTAAGGTCTCCTGGAAGCCTTCTCTTCTCCAGGCTGCAGAGCCCCAACTCTCTCAGCCTGTCCTCATAGCAGAACTGCTGCAACTCTCTGATCATCCCCGTGGCCTCCTCTGGACTCACTCCAGCAGTTCCATGCCCTTCCTGTGCTGGGGGCTCCAGAACTGTACGCAGTACTGTTGATAAAGAATGTGTTGGCTCTGTGGGAATAAGCAAACAGACATGTTCCGTTGGGTACCTTACCTTGTAGTTCAGAAAAGAGGCTCCATAATATTCTTGATGCTCTTCTCTACTTCGAGTGGGTTTTGGCATCAGGATGTGAAATTAAGGATTGTTCTTTTGGTTAGTGGTATGTAGACATTTAGACAAATAATCCAAGGGATGCCATAATATTTTATAATTTTGAGCACAGCAGTTTGCACAAGGCCAACCCAAATACAAGAGTAAAATGTAATAAATATTATAAAGCTGCCAACAAGAAATGCTAAAAGTACTGATAAATATATTTTGAAGCTTAGTGTGAGGAGGAAAGATGCTGAAATGACAAAATCAAACTGTAAATCAAACTGCTCTTTTCTAAAGTGAAAAAGCATCAAGAGACAGGGAGGATTTTTCCCCACATTGAATATTACAGTGAAAAGAATCCAAAATTTCAGGCACATCATCACAAGTTTTCGTGATGCAGTGAGTTTGTACATCTGCTTAGCACCAGTCACTGCCCAAGTGCCTACTCTTAGGTTTAAGCTTCTACTTTGCCATTTGGCATCAACTAGATATGTGCATACTGAGCTGATGTAGCTCAACTGACATTTGGGGCCTTTCTCAGGAGAGAGAGTATGCTTATAGGGAAAAGAGGAACCCATCAGATTTAATTATTGCAGCACCAGTTCTAGCCATGCAACATCCAAGTGAGGTAGTTTCCTTGGAGCAAAGCTTCCTGCAGTTTGTTGTGTTTGATTTAAAAAGTTGGACTTCACAGTAGCAGGCCTTTAAAAGAGAAACAGCAAAAGCTAAGTCATAAGAAGTGTGGAGAAAGAGTCCCACAGAAGCTGAGTGAGGTGATTTCAAGGATGGTAAATTCTGATAGAACAAATATTGGTCACTGTAAATATTTTACGGTTAACACAGTAGAGAACTGAGACTGTCTTGCTTTTAATTAAGCTCTGTCATCTGAGACTGACACGTAGCACATGTGCACTACAGCAGTCTAACTGATGCCTCATGCTTGTACAGTAGCAATGCTGAACATATAGGATGTGTGACTTGAAACTGGGAAAAGTCAGAACCCCAATGACTTTTGTATGCAATTTTACAGAGCCGTGGCAAATGACCAACTCCTGTTGAAGCTGTGGTTCTGTTAGAGGTTTGCAATACATCTCCTTGGAATTCTGCACCATTCCAGAATGCCAATAGGCACCCCTTCACGCATTAGAAGTCCAATCATGTATTAGGCATCTGACATAATAATTTTCAAAGGTTATTTTATCAAATAAATTGCAGTTAATTGCTTGTAAATGTCTATATGAAAAACATGACCAGACTCCTGACATGAGATTGGGAATCATTTTCTTCTGAGGTATCTCTGCTGCTTTCACATTGCTTTTGGCAGTGGAATAATACTATGTTGTAGTTCTGGTGCAAAGTGGATTAAAAAGTGGTCCTGAAGCTGGCAATCATGGGCAGCAGAAGTGAGGAAAGGGAGTTCTGCATCCCCACTGTCACTCATCTTGCAGCCTCTGCTGCTGGGTTTTCCTAGGGAACAAACTGGTTTCCACCGAAGAGACAGCTCAGGAAATAGGTGTAGAGAAAGTTCCGTGCTCACAGGCTTTTGTCTAAAGAAATTCTTTACTTTGAGGCCGGGGAACACTGCAACAGGTTGCCCAGGGAGGTAGTGGAGGCCCCATCCCTGGAGACATTCAAGGTGAGGCTTGATGGGGCTTTTTAGTCTGGAGAAGACTGAGAGGGGATTTAATAAATGTTTATAACTATCTGAGGGCTGGAGGTCAGGAGTGGGGGGACAGGCTCTGCTCACTTTCTTCCTGGGATAGGACAAGGAGCAGTGGATGGAAGCTGCAGCACAGGAGGTTCCACCTCCACACAGAGGGAAACTTCTTTACTGTAAGGGTCACAGCGCTGGACCAGGTTCTTCAAGGGGGTGGTGGAGTCTCCTTCTCTGGAGACTTTCAAGACCCTTTGGGATGCATTCCTCTATGACCTGAGCTAGACTATGGTCCTGCTCTGGCAGAGGGGTTGCACTCAAAGATCTCCTTGTGTCCCTTCCAACCCTTGACATTCTGTGATCCTGTGAGCAAAAACACCTTGTTGGGGATGTCCCTGCTTACAGCAGAGGAGATGGGCTAGATGACCTTTAGAGTTCCTTTCCAACACAAATGGAAATCCAGCTGCTGTCACTGTAATGAGCAGAAAAAGAAGTAAACTAACAATAATACATATTTTTCTGTTTTGTCTAGGGTGCAAAATTTGGACATCCCATGGGATTAAATCAGGCTCCTCCTCCACGTTCTTCTGTTCGAAGATCATTTGGAAGATCCAAGCGATTTAGTATTACTCGTTCTCTGGATGACCTTGAGGTAATCAATTTGCACTTAAAACTTGAAATAGAGTCCTAGAGAGGACCTTATATTGATGCAATAAAAGCAATATCTGTCGTGGGATAAAGCTACTAATCATTGTGTGACAATTAGGTGAGGGGAATACAGATTTCAGACATCTCCTGACTTTTCTCAGTGTTTCTTTAATAATTTACATCCAACAATATAGTTTGGCTGATCAGAATGTTAATCATGTTGGAAGTCATTCTCTGATCATCATATTAAAAAAAGAAAAGTTCATCATATGAATTGTTTCACTCAGCTGATGGTCACTGCATTGAGAAAACTTTTGGGTGTTAAATTTGTTGCTGGAGCAGGCTCTTAACACAACTTCCTAAGGGCTTACCAAGTATGTATAAATCTTTAAAAATACATAAATAATTTTTGTTTGTTTCTCCTTGTATGTCAGCAGCTGAGAAAAGGTAGTTCCTTATCAGCTTGGTGTATTGGTCATTTGGTTATGGTGATTTTGAGTCCTTCTGGTGATTTTGGGTATTTCTGAGTATAATATAATAGTGCTCTTTCACATGCCTAGGCCTCAGTGGCCAATCCTCATTGATTTTGGTGAAAACAAGGAATGAAAAGCCACCTGAATTTAAAAAGCTGTTCCTCCTGCTCTGCTGAGAGCCTCCCTCAACTAACTGTAGGTACTGTTCTTCTAGTGTGCTTCTTTGGGAAAAGCTGACCCATAGTGATGCAAAGGTGAATGGAGAGGTTTTCCTCTTGCTTCTTTTTCCTGCTTATCTGGAAGAAGGTTTGTTGGGGAGAAGCAAAACTCTGTGCAGAGCTCTTGGCACAGGAACCACGTAATACATATGCCACTCTTCAGCATGGGTGGGAATGTGCCACACTGACTTCTCTAAATGGGAAAGAGGTGGTTGAAAAGCATTTGAGATAGGAGGAGGAAAGAAGGAGATACTCTGAGTTTCTTGCTGTAGGGAAAAAGTAGGAAGAATGGCATTTCACTGAGCCTGAAGCAAAGGAGAGGGGAACTCAGTGCACTGGATTTTTAGGGAACAGAATATGTCAAAGGAGCTTCTGGTGTGCTTAGGGAATGCAGGTAGGAACTGTAGTTATTTATTTCTTAGATGTTTTAAAGGACAGTTTTCACTGTAAACTATTTCTATGTTTTCTGAAGCTTTTAAGTGTCTTGCTTTTTTTTTTTCCTAGTCATTGAAAATAGTTTTTCTTTGCACTCATAATTTTTATATACAGTAAGTGCACGACTTTAACAATTAGAGCAAGATCTTCTGGATAAAGCCATTTGGGAACTCTTTAGCTAGAACATTCTTAATCAGAAAATGATGATTCTTATATAGCTTTTATAATTCATGTTACAGGTTTAGACAATTTCTGGTCACAGTAAGTCAGTCTTCTTATCTGAGACAGCCCAGTCCTGGTAATTCATTTGAAACAGGGAAAAAAAAAATAATCGTTCACACCATGTTCATCCAGACTCAAACTTCACCTAGACTATATGCACATCTCACATTTTCAGAGACTTTTACACACTAAGGATAATTTCTGTTGTTAGAGCCATTTTACATGACACAAATGTTTCTTAAAATAGGGACTTGGTACTTGCCATTAATTTCAGAAAGATAATGTAGCTACTGGCCTAAAAATTCCGTTTTCCTCTCATCATATCTTAGTGGTATATAAATTGAGTAGCAACAACAGGAGGGATTGAGAAGCTCTTTGTGTTACCTGACTTAGAGCTGTTATTTTGGAGGGGCCAACTTGCATTGTAGGTCATGATATGAACTGATATGAATCTGTGTTAAAATCTGTATTCGGAGGAATGCCTTTATTACAAGGAGCTGTTTGGCTGTGGATGCTCTTAGATGCTTCTTTTCACTTTAAAATCTCTATTTTCCCCCTCCTGCATGCCATAAGAGAATGCTATCCTAGCCACCAGGAGAAACATCACCCCAGAGAAGAATTTCAAAACCTTGCTGAGGCAAAGTAAAGAAGCTGAACCTTGTTACTGCAGTGCTTTCCCTGAGTACTATTAAACTATTAGGAATAGAACACAATGTTTTTAGCACATGTTTAGATTATTCCAGGACATCTATTTAGAGTTCCTGGAAGAGGAAATAACAATAGCAGGAAATTCTTAGAGACTCCACCTTTGGAATAATGATGCTAATATACGAGCACGTCAACACAGGCTGCACGGTGGCTTTTGTGTTGTCTCTTACTAGCTTAGCAGAATGGATAAGCTACCAACCCAGACATAGAGTTGGAAACTTCACATGCTGCTTTGAGCCTGTGAGTTTAATTCCTGCTGGTCTTCTAAATTGAGCAGTTTTGAGTATGTTCCATGCAGTTTCTTTTATGGCCATACACCGAACGCTGTTCCTTTGCTTATGGATCCGAAGAAGGTTGTATTTGGATTTTTTTTTTTATGAAAACATGAACTTGCTCCTCTTGAATTGAAGCTGCAGTGTGTGAATGAACAGCTTTGCTTTCTTCTGCCATAAGGTGGCATGATTTCTTTGCAGTTTGGTTTGGGTGTTTTGAATCTATCCAAGAACACAACTGATTTTCCTATATATTTTATTTAATAACAGCAATGATTGCAAGAGAATATTTCACTTGTTGTGTTAGATTATGGCTGGCTATACATGATGGACAACATGATAAGGTTAAAATTAGCTGTAATGAAAGGAGGCTCTGAGCAACCTGATCTACTCTAGTGTGAGGTGTCCCTGCCCATGGCAGGAGTGTTGGAGCTCGATGATCTTTGAGGTGCCATCCAGACCTGAGAGTTCTATGATTCTATGATTTACACCCCTCCCCCAGCATTTTCCTCTTACCTGTAGAAGCTGTATTGTACAGAGCAGGCAGACAAGTTAGTGGAATTAACCTAAGCACAAATAGAGGCTGGGTGAGAAAGACTCAGGGGTGTCAGCTGATGAAAAGCTCCCCATGAGCCAGCAATGGTCGCTGGCAGCTCAGCAGGCATCTGTGTGCTGGGCTGCATCCAAAGAAGTGAGAGCAGCAGGGTAGGGAGGGGGCTCTGCCCCTCTGCTCTGCTGAGACCTCACCTGCAACATTTCCTTCAGGTGCCCCCAGGATAAGAGGGACTTGGAGGTGCTGGAGTAGGTCCAGAGGAGCCCATAAAGGTGGTCAGAGGGCTGAAGAACCTCCCCTATGGGGAGAGGCTGGGATAGTTGGGAGCCTGGAGAAGAGAAGGCTTCAGGGAGCCCTTAGAGCAGCCTCCCAGTAGCCGTAGGGTGCCTACAAGAAAGCCAGGAAGGGACTTTCTACAAGGCCTTGTGAGGGTAGGATGAGGGAATGGATTGAAGATTGAGGAGGGCAGATATAGACTGGAGGTTAGGGAGAAATTCTTTACAGTGAGCATTGTGAGACACTGGAACAGGCTGTCTGGGGAGGTCATGGATGCTCCCTCAGTGGAGGTGTTTGAGGCTGAGCTGAATGAGCCCTTGAGAAACCTTGTCTAGTGGAAGGTGTCCCTGCCCATGACATGGAACTGAATGATCCTAAACCATTCTGTGACTCTATGAATCCCATCTTTGCAGGGGGTGTGTGTGTAAAAACAGACCTGTCACTCTGCTGAGCTGTTGAGGGGATGATTTGGCTCTAGATGCTGATCTCAGAGGCTGATCTCTGGCATCTGACCACCTTTAGTTAATTGTTTTAGCTAAATAGCAGGACAAAAGAAGATGGGTGTAGCACTTATTATTCTCCTTCGATTTTGGAGAGACTGTGAAGCTCTATCCTTTATGAACGAGAGGATTTCTTGAGTGTAGTGATGTTTTCAAAGTTGGAATGTATTCCTTTCAAAAATCAGTGTGAGGAATTTTGTTACAATGTTCTCTCTTAATTATAACCATTAATAATGTAGTATGATTAACTGTTATTATAGATAATAATGCTTGATTTTTTTTCTGTTTTGTTAATTCCACTGAAACTTCTTTTTTTCCCCCTTCTTTTATTTCTTCTTTTTTTTTTAATTTTCTTTTTTATTATTTCCTTTTTTTTTATTTTCTTTTTTTTTCCTATTTTCTCTTTTTTTTTTTTTTTGCATTTCATCTGCTAATTGAAAGCACACAACACATCTCCTTGGTATGAGGTTTTTCTCCTAATGAATGACGTGTCTCTGCTGGATATTAGCTTTGGCATCTGTGGGTGGCAAAAACCTCTAAATGCTCATTTGACTTAATAACAAGTTTTTAAGTGGGTACCTGTCTTTTGTTTGACTGATTTAAATAATCAGACAAAGCTTACACAGGGAGATAATAGCTTGTATTAGACTGACTAGTATACTAGGGAAAATCAGACAAAAAGAGCTGAACATGCCCCAAACTTTTCCCACCCTGTCAGTTGAGCTAATAAAATATTAACTCTTCCTGCAGAGTTTGCTCTGTGCACATTTTTAGATCGTCACTGTGGCCACCAAGCCACCACTATAACCAGTAGAATTATGTGGCTTAATTAAGAGGCCTCTTCATTCTCAGCTTACAACTGTGAGTTTCAAATTTGAAAAGAATGTATATTTTTGGTTTAGGTTTCAGCACTTTGTTTAAGCTATGGTAACTCAAAGGCAGGTTGGATGGAGCTTTGAGCAAGCTGATCTAGTAGGAATTGTCCCTACCCATGGCAGGCTAGTTGGAACCAGAGGATATTTTAGGTCCCTTCCAAACCATTCTAGGAACCTGTGATTCTGTGCTAACTTGCTGTGGGCTGTCAGTATACAAAGGTTCTCCTGGGTACTTACTGTCTTTAATATTGCATCTTTTACAACAGTTTTGTCTTCATTTTTCTCCAAGATGTAACTGACCAATTGACAGTTTTGCTGTCTGCCTTTGGGAAGGTGAACAGGCCAATTGTGAAATAAAACTGCATGAAAGAATAAAGTGGCTTGGTTTGTTTGGTTTTTTTTTTTTGTATGTTAGAACCTGTGTATTTTTTGGCATGCTAATAGTAGAGTTGTTAAAGGTCTGCTCCTGTCTCATCTATGGATATTCTGAAGTCCAAATGCTACCACAGTCCAGCCCCTAATACTGCTGCTTTGGAAGCCTTGTGGATCTGCCACCGCAGCCTAGGAGCTTTGTCTTTCTTTTCTCTTTACTAGAACCTGTCTGCTCTGGCTTGGTGGTGCAGCAGTGAATGACAGATCCCATTCCTCAAACTGTGCCAACAGTGTTAGGTACCACAATTCCAAAAAGGTTGCCTATATATTTTGTTAAGTTTTCCTTACATTTACAGACTTTATCATGGAGAGTTCTTATGTTCTTTGTGCTGTTTTGTAAAGTCTCTGAAGAGTATCTGACGCCCTGTAGGTGTTGAAGGCCAGGCTGAATGAGCCCCTGAGCAGTCTATTCTATTAGATCCATGGCAGGGGGTTAGAACTTAGATGATCTTTAAGGTTCTTTCCAATCCAACCCATTCTATGAAAGATGAGTTGGTCACCAGAGGAGCACAGTTGTGTGGAACATCTTTGTTGTGAACTGGAGATATTTATTTCTAGATGGCATCCAGAATGTTGGACTCTGTCATTTATTGTTAGTTTCCCCACACACACTGATATTAATGAGATCTGTTTTCTGGTATTGCAGTTGGTAAAATGACCACATTGTTTGTTAGTTTGCCTGTCTACTGTTTTCTCCTGCTTTTTGGGCTGTTTTCTTTATTTCAGATTCTGGAGAAATTTGCCATGTAAATTTGCATGTGCAAAGCCAAGCAGTCAGAGAATGTGCTGTGAGAGCTGGATCTCATCTCTGCTTTCTTTGTGAGGTGCATATGGCAGTGCTTATCACACAGTGCTCAGCCCATGCTTCAGTGCCAGAGGAGAAGCCAACAGTGTTGCCTAGGATGGATTCCATAGGGAATTCAGTCTCCATATGTGCCAAGTCAGTTGGCACTGTATGGAGAAATTTCTTCTGGAGGAAGCTATCAGTACATTGTCTGACCCTGCCACTCAAGTGCTGTCCAAGCCTTTTAGCTTCTGGGTTTGGCTATACAACACAAACCAGTTTCTGTCACAGAACCAGAGGCAGATTCTGCTTTCAGGGACCAGATACAGACTTGTATCCTGCATAAAGCCTCCCACAGCACACCTTTCTTCTTGTCAGTAACCAACACCCCTGTTCTTAAGATGTGTGGTTAGATGGATGCAGGTGAATTGAGAAGCTCTCAACATCTTGGATGCAGTCACATTTGTGGAACTACACCTCAGTCCAGCATGAACAAGTTGAAGCAACCACCTCAAGCTGCAGAAGGGTCATATCTCTTAGTTCTGTAATATATCAGACCTTAGGTTTGGCTATATTTTGGTTCTGGTTTTGTTGAGGAGTGACAAACAGCCAACTGGGACTTTTAGTAGGTGGACAACTCAGGCACGTCTTCCTCCATAGCCTTTGTGTACCTAGTGTCTTTTTAAAATTGAGCCTAATTTTTTGTACTGAAACTGTTCATTCTTCTGGGTGTAGCCCATGAGGCATATGATAATAAGCAGAATCATATCTGAGGTCTGCTACTGAAACCCAGAATTATTTGCTGCTTGACAGTGGCCCTAGCTTCAGTTTCTTATGTTACAGTTGTCAGTGCCAAAGCAGCTATTAAGGCTCCTCCCAAGAAGGCAAGCAGTGAGGTGAAGTCACTCAAGGTAATAAGGACAGGAGCAGTCTCTGAAGATGAGAGCAGGCTGCTTTTATGAGACTGAATGACTGGACAACATAAATGGCAGATGTAAATGTATGCAGATAAATGTAAAGCAGCGCAAATGAGGCAAAACAGCCCTAGCTTCATACATCAAATGACAGATATGTTTCTGAGCTGTTTCTTCTCTGAAGTGTGGCCTTGGAGTTATAAGGGATTGCTGGATGAAAACATAAGCCCAGAAGAGTAGCAATGAAACAAAATCCTGCATTATGAATTGTTAGGGAAGGAACAGAAGAAAAAAAAACCCCAAACTCATAATGATTCCATTGTATACAGCTGTGATTTGCCCACACCTGTTAGAAGTAGAAAAGCATCAGAAAGGTGTAAGAGTGAAAAATCACAGGTGGCATAGAAAAAGTAGCTGGGATTGGCTGCTCACTGTCTCCTTCGGGACAAGAAGTCAGCACTGTTAATGAAACGTAGCTGGAGCCAGCAGCAAAGCAAACAGAGCAGGATTGTTCATGCAGGAGGTGAGTCGGGCTGTGGGATGCCTCACCACAGAGTGCTGTGGATGCAAGAAATTTGCATGTCCTGGGGGCAGAGTGGACAAGTATTTGGAAAAGAGAGCCACTGGGGATTATTAGAGAGACAAGCCACACTGGGTCCAGGAAATCTCCCAGACTCCAGGTATTTTTAGTTCAGGAGAATGAAATCAGGGAAATGTCCTGTATGTTGCCCTGTGCTGCTGGTTGGAAGGCGTCCATGGGTGGTGGCCACTACTGGAAACAAGCTGGGTTTGATACACCCAGGATCTGAAGTGGTTGCACTCTCAGAGCCGAGGGTGAGCATTGCCTCTCCTTAGTTGTGGAATTAGGGCACAGGAAGCTGTGTTAGCTTTCACTTGGAGGAAACTTGTTTGTTTGTAAAGTAGAGGGCTCGCCTACCGTAGGATCTCCTAGCAGCGGGGAACGGCCCAGGGCTCTGGGAGTGTTTGGTGCTGCAGCTGTGTGAGGGAGAGGGCACCTGAAGCTGTCCTGGTGGGAGCTGCTGCTGCTGTGGAGCAGCCCATGCCGGTCTCCGGTGGCAATGAGGAACTGGGTGACTGGTTTCATGCCTCTCTGTTCCTGCCCTCTCTCGGCTGCTCTTCCTGTTACCTGGTATGTCTTTTGGTTCTGCTACGTGCTGGTGGGGGTGAGGAAAGGATTTTGCTCTGTGAGTCCTGCTGAAAGGGAGTGAATTAGAATCATAGAATGGTAAGGTTGGAAGGGACCTCAAAGATCATCTAGTTCCAACCCCCTGCCATAGCACAGAATACGTAAGGCACAAGTGACAACGGTGGAGCTGTCTGTGGATTGTCTCTGATCCTGTCTCCGTGCTTAATCTGCTGGGATTTTGGCTGGGAGTTGGTACTATTTAATTTTCACTGTCCTTGTGGATTTAGCAGTTCAGCGAAATTAAAATACAGAAAGAGGAGTCACCTGTGGAGCTTTTACTAGATGAGCTATTGTTTTTTTATTCAGTATTAAATAAAAATGTTTTATCTGCTCATCTGGTACTTAAAGAAACACAGTAAAAATCCCATCCTCCACTGCCCTCTGGACCGAGGAACTGCAGGAGGACAGCTTTTAACCATTAGCTGTTGGGCAGAAGATGTTTGCATTTCTTTCTGAAAATACAGAGATACTGCTGGTCTGTCTGGAGAGTAGGTGTGCTACTGAAGTTTGGGAGGATCATATTTCACTTGAAATGGGATCCTTGTGCCCTGCTTACTCCAAAAAACACGTTTAGGTAGGATGAGATAGGTTGCATAATATGCATACATGTGATTGTAATCATTCCGAGGCACGCACACACATGCCAGAAACTGAAAGAAATGCCCTTTAAGTCTTACAAGTTTTAACAATTCTTAATTTCAAAAAGTAATTTTTTTTTGTTAGATTTTAAGTATTTCTAATAGGGGTTGATGCTCCCAGAATGAACTGGGTCATGCTCATGGAAGGGGAATGAGTGAAAAATGAGAACACTTTGGAGACGAAAATGATGTTGACTCAATGCTTCAGCAAGTTTGGACAAACCTTTGAGAGAGAGTCCTGCAGGCCTTTACTGAGGGCATTTTCCATGAGCAGATTCCCCAGCAGCACGCCATTGTCTTGACAGAAGCTTTATTGTTACACAGGACCTGCCTAAACACCATTTTAAAAGCTGCCTGTTCCTTTTGATGAGAAGATACAGAACCAGTCTGGAGGGCGGAGAATGTGCAGGGGAGGGAGGAGAATGGGAGAGGTGTTGATAGGGCAACAGACAGAGAAGCCTCATTTTTTTGCTGGACTCTGGAAGAAGTAAATATGTCTTCAGGAAAAGCATAATAATAAAAGTGGAAGGGATTCTTAACAATGAGCTCTTAACCTGTTTATATACATGGAGAAAACTTTTACTGATAGTCAAGTGTCTGTAAGTATGAAGTTTTGTTTGTCTAAAGCGAACAGCAGTCAGGTTGAAGGAGTAGCCTTCCGAACTAAGAAATCTTGCAGTGTGATAAATAATGCTTCTAAGGATTCAATGAGGTTTGAAAGAGACAAAGTTCGTAAGTATGAGCCTTTCAGTTGATTTTTCTCTATAAGCTCTGTTATGAAATTAAGCATACACTGTTTTAATAGACCTGTTGGAAATCTCTTTTTAGCACTGTGTCGCTTTTTACACGTGGACTGAGCATAGCAGATAGGCAGAGAAGGTCTCAAATTAAGTTTGTTGTAAACCTTTCCCTTAATTTTCACTGTGCTGCACATGTGTGGCAAGATCATCATCATCTTATAGTTATGTTACCTTCCAGTTGTTGCAGTGTGTTTTTGTGGTGTACAGCTGAAGAGATTGATTTTTTTTTTTCTTTTTTTTCCCAACTGGATTTTTATCCAATAAAATGGAATCCAGATGGTGTGAGTTACTGAAATAGCTGAAAGTAAATGAGAATATTCACAGAGTAGAAAATTTCTGAGGTGTAAAGACTTCCGACCAGTTTTTGCTCCTTGTTGCTCAGGAAACACGTATTTTGTAAGTGAAAGGCTTAGCTCTGTTGGCAGTTTTTGACATCATAGTCTTGGTTTTTTTAATGTCTGTATTGCTCAGAGTGTACTTGTTGGTAATGCTAAAAGTATAGGAGCAAAACTAGCAGTTCTGAAAAGGAAAAGGGAAACCAACAACTGCAAGTCTTAGGAAGAGATATTTGCATTGTTTCTTTAAAAATGAGAAGCTTTCACATGCAGTTTTACGTTTAATCTTTTGATTCTCAGAGGCTCCATGTGTAGCAGTAGGAACTTTAGAGATGGCTTAATGTGTTTTGGTTATGTGTCACTTAATTGTATCCTCCTTAATATGTAATTTAATTTTAATTTACTCTTGGGCTGCGAGTCACCTTGCATCTGGATGTGCAAGTTGCACTGTTTCTGCACGTTTTTATTAGTGGGGAGAATTCAGTTGTCTTTGAAATGTGGCTCAACAGGAGGAAAAGAAAAATTAAGTATTTAAACTCCAAGAAGCGTGCTTTGTATTATCAGTTTACAATCAGGCTCTAGGGATGTATTTGTCAAAGGCTGCAACACGTTCAAAATGAAGTATTGGTTTGTGGAGCAGATTTCTGGATGGCAAATCTTGCTGAGCTTCACCCTGGGAAATGAGTGCATGAGGCTGAGCAGTGCAGGCAGTCAGCAGAGGGCACTTGGAGCAGCAGTTTGCAGCCAGCCCCTTCCCTTCACTGAGTTTGTTTTATGGGAATCCTTAGGATTTGAGGAGGCAGCTTGTGTTTCACTTACATGAACACATTCCAGATAGTTTGGCTTGCAAAATAGTTTGGTTTTGGTGGTGTTTTTTTTTTTTTTTTTTTTTTTTTTTTTTTTTTTTTTTTTTTTTTTTTTTTTTTTTTTTGTGTGTGGGATAAGTGGGACTTTTAGAACAGATAGAGGGGGACTGCAGTGTTGTGAAAAAAGAGAATCTGCCCTCCTGTAATCAGCAGCACATCTGGGGTCTGTTGTTGAGTAAATGATAAATCATTGCCAAAGATATAGCTAAACAGTCTGTAGAAAGTTTTGAGAACTGGGAAGAAAAACAATTTTATTCTATAGCAGAGCTTAATTTGCGAGCAGGCTTTTTGATATTCCTGCTTTTTTATTTCAATAACTAAGGTCAGTGAGCTAAATCATATCCTTAACACACTTCCTCCCACCCCCCCTGCCCCGGCTCTCCTGCAAGTAGTTGTTATTTCATAGGAGATAAAAACANGGCTCTACTGCAAGTAGTTGTTATTTCAAAGGAGATAAAAACATACTTGATGAGATTGAAAATTTTGTGGTTTGTTTTTTTTTTTTTTTCTTTTCATGTTTCATTCTGCCAGTGTTAAAATTGACCTCAGGAATTGGTGTGACTAGGAGCTGGTCCAGGGGATTGCCTCTTCCTAGTTGCCTGGTGGCTTTTTATGTGTGTTGTCTTATTGTAGGAGTCAGAGATCTATTAAATCCTATTCATCTCTTGACAAGTTCAAACTTACCCAGGCTTACTGTCTTTCTCCCAGGCTTTTTCTCCTCTGAAAACAAATGTGCAAAAGAAAATATGAGCAGGAAGCGGAGGGAGGGTAGAAGAAAAAAACAGATCAACCATATCTGGGGTCTTTAACCCTTCCCACAGTTTAGCTTCTAAGCAGATGGATGTGGGTTTGCAAATGTCGTCTTTGGTGGATCTGAATAAGGTTTTTAAAGCTGTTGTGTCATATTTCAACACTTTCTATTAATAGCTTTGCAAATTAACATTCCTTCTGCTTTTGACCTTTGAACTTTGAGTTGTCTGCCTGATTTACAAACGTGGTACAGGAAAAAATCACAAGTTTTTTAATCTAGCACCTGCTAAAGTAACCTTTGAAAGTTTAGAGGGATATGGGAGGGTGTGTGTTTTTTCAGGGCTTTCAGGCACATAACATTGGCCAACCCATTAGCAGTAACTGGTGCTGTCTAATTGGGAGAAGCTTATTTGTGCTGCTGGTAGAGTTACTGTATGGAAAAAAATGTGACTGTGCAGTGCTTAGTTCAATGAAATAGAATCAACAGCTCTGAAGGGCTGTTTAAACTGAGGGATTATTTGGTTTACAACGCCAAATATCAGTGCCTAGAATGGATAAAACATTGCCCACACACAGTGTTCCTGCTGTGGTTGCTCTGTGGACCTGCTGGCCTTGCAGCTACATCCCACTGGATGTGGAGTTATTGATCTGCTAATCATTCTTGTGTCCTCACGGATAACATCTTCACCTCTTAAAAGCCTGCTGGGACATTTGCTCTTTCAAGGTGTTTCCTGGAGGATTTAGGTTGAGCATGAAGTAAATGCTGTTGATTAAAAGTCTTTTTTGTTGTGTTACCCCAGAGGAATGCTCACTGGGAAAGCTCTCTGGGCATTTCTGAATACTTGTGCTTATTACTTACCCAGTGTAAGGATGATTATGCACTTGATCACCTGCATATTTGTAGTGATGTTGCTGTTTAAGATACTGACAGTGAAAATACATTCTGCATCCCATTTGGTTTCATGTCATGCAAAATACAATATTCAAACTATTTTCTTTATAAGATATTATTTTTTTTTTAGTATACTCATCCACATAGTTAAACTGCTCATCTGTGCAAGTATCACTGGGCATTTGCTTCTTAATCCCTGAAATAATGGAGGGTGTAATTTCTAAAACACATTTCCTTCCTGTCTGCCCACCTGTTTGTGTCCACTGCATTTCTTCCTGGGTATTAAGTGCTCGGAGAAGGCAGCGCTCAGAAGTGCGGCGGTGTGCCTGTTCAAACAAGTCATCAATCATAAAATCAGCTTTGTCCATTGCAGCAATTTGCTCGTGTCCCTGGAGTGCTTGTTAAAGTATGCTTCCTCCATTTTCATCTGCGGTTAGCTTCAGATTTCTTCTCTGATCACTCTAAATTAAATTGAGAAGAATGGAGAAGATTGGCTTTTTCCGTTGGCCAAGTCTCTCCATCCTAAATCCCCAAATGGGAAGTTGTGCAGACTTGGGCTGTCCTTTGCAAGCTGATCTTACTGTGAGATCTTGAGCAGAAGCTCTAAACTTATTTTACTCTCATTTTCTCTATGTATATTTGCCCTCTTCATAGGGTTGTTTTAAATCAGGGGCTAGATCTAGGAGCTGCATGGATGTGGGCATACCACAGTAAACTAGGGAGAGGATTCCTCCTCCTTAGACTACTAAGTCCACATTTTTTTTAAGGACATCCCACCAGCAGAAAAATGCCCACTAATTATCCCTCGTTTGCAGTTCTGGTGCTAATTTTGA
>VWYK01126672.1:18227-37774 GCA_013399775.1 Semnornis frantzii | reverse complement strand
CAGACTGGCTGGAATCCTGTGCTTCCCATCTAGAGTCTCTTGAAGACACTGCTGTCACAGGCAAGTTACTAGCACTTCCCTCTTCATTACAAGTAGCCTATTTTGCTCTCTGTTCCTAAGGGGCTGAGCACAGAACTGTCTTGACATCAGCTGAGCACAGGCTTGGGTAGTGAGGAAAGAAGGAAGGGCAGAGTATCACTTGGTTTCTGGAAGGGGAATTTTGTCTTCTGTGACAGCAGGCTGCTCCTGGGCTTAACCAAATATGCCAAGTTTCCTTGTACTGCAAATTTTTACATGCAATTTATGGTCTTAACCGCTGCAAAGTTAAGCAGAAAAGACCGTCTGAGGTCCTACTTTTATTCTGGCTTGCATTATGTAAACCTCTGAAAATAGTGGTTTACTCTGCAAATGTTTCTGTAACTAATGTGAGGGTGATGAACTGGTGTTTTGGTTTGGTTTTTTTGTTGTTTTTTTTTTTTTTTCTGAGAGCTGTCCTGGGAGTCTGTTTTATTGAATACAATTCAACGTCGTTTTCCTCTCCTGATTTGTTCGAGGAAACGTTTTGGAATGCAATCAGCAGGATTTATATAAAATGATCTAGCTTTGCTGGTGAGAGATAATTGAGATCTAATCAGAATCCCTGACGAACCACAGCTTCCTGCATTGGCCTGTTGCTATGGGTAACATCAAGGGAGTAAAATAGAACTTCATACGAAATGCCTTTAAACTTTACTGGCATGTACAGGCATGGAACAGGGGTGAATTTTTTTAGTTTAGTCTTTGAGAAGCTGATGTCTTAAGGAAATGCTTTTTCCATATTAAGTGAAGATGAATTTAGGAAGAGTGCTGTTAGGAAAAATAACTGCTGTTTCTTACGAGGAGCGGGTAAGTGATCTGAATTATATTTAGCTGAAGCAAAGCATCTTTGCAGTGAGAAATTAGAAGAGCCTATTGTTACTGGCAAGAAATTAGAGAAGAATGTTACCAGCTTCAGAATGCTGTGTGCTTAGCCTTAAAGCTTTTTTAACTTTACAGTCTTTTAAGTTTAGATTCCTGTGTAAATGCAAACCTTGGGTTTTATCATTTTATCAGAGTAAAGGGAGTCTTGCTGAATCGGAGTAAAAGGAATCTGATTGTACCAACTAACAGCCAGATTGAGATGTGTTGTGATCATTGCTCAAGGTGTTTAAAGCTAAGAAATTAGCATGTTTATGTTTTGGACTTTTCTCTTTTATTCTGATCAATGTATTTTGTATTTGCTTTTATTTTTTTTGTGCCATGATAGCAATGTTGTATCTTTAGGTAAAACTGCATAGATTTTGTGTGTATCTTTAGCAAAATAATTGTAGGGATAGCTTTGGCATTTAAGGCTCTGTGTTTTTATATGTGATAAGATTTGTTCCTTTTGGGGTAAAAAGTTGAAAACATTTCTTTCTGAAAGGGTTTTCAAATGTCACATCATTTACTGTTCGTAGATGGCTTTTATAGCTTGAAACCTGTGACAAAAATAATTAACCTTCAGAGAAGAATGTTTTCACTAAAATCATTGTACAGTAGTTGGTATTTTCTTTGGTTTTTTTCCCTTTGGAATTCTGAATGCTTTTACATTAACTATTGTAAAGGAACTTCTTTGGTGATAGAGAATTGAAAAGACAAATTATGTAATAGTCTCCTGTTAAGTGGCATTCTGAAGAGGCATCCTCATAGAATTCTAAATCATTACGTTAAATTGCAACAGTGTTTTGAAATGAGGATGAAAATACTCTTCTACTATAACATTTAGGTGAAAAGCACATTTCAGGTTATTTCTTAGAAGGAAAATGTAGCAATAATTTATAAATAGTATAGTTTTATTTTTTTCTTTGTTGAAAATGTTAGGAAAGTATAAACTGTGTTTTGAGACATGATCTCCCTTCCAGAGATCATTGGAGTTTGTGGCATTTATACAATGTTAATGCTGTAATGTATTTAGAAGGATAAAAATAGCTGTATTTAATGTAAGTGCTGGAGTAATGTGAGTGAAGGTCTAGGGACCCAGCTCATGATTCATACCTTGGCAAAAGGAGAAGTTGCTTCAGGTGATTTAACGAGGAGTTTGAACAAAGCTAGGTGCAAGCAGACAGTCCAGCTGAGGGATGAGCTTTCCATGAGCTAAGGGACAGAATGTTTGCAAGTTGGCTGTTTGGATTCAATCTGTAAATCTTCATCTCTAGAAGAGCATGACAAGTTTCCCAAACTTACTTTCTGTCTTGAAACCATAAGAGAAAATCAGTTTAAAAGGTTGGTGGAGCAAGGTGGAAGGCTTCGTTAGAGGGGATTTTGTGAAATAGTGTGGGGTAGAATATTGTAGGAGGTGAAGTCTAACAGGTTCTGAAGGCAGCAATCAGAGAATTCCTTGGGTGCAGCAAAAAGTCAATTCCTGTACTGGAAGAAAGAGTACTTTAGAAAGGACACAGGGAGAGGTAATTTTTAATCCTTTTATTCTCCAAATCGTTCTGTATGCCCTGAAATTAAAGAGATGTTCCTGTTCAGCTTCAGATTGTTAGAGCAGCAGAGAGGAATCTGCCTTTGCTCTCCTTGTGGATTTTCTCTCTCTGCCTCTCAGGGGTTGGAAATAGACATATCTTTTTTGACTCAGGAAGGCACTCACCCACATTCCATTAGCACAGATGACTTCATGTTGCTCCATTTTATTGCTAGGGCCTGGCATTTCCCAGGATGTGTCACCTCTCCTGGTAGCTCTGTCTTCCCCTTTGTTCTGCTCAAGTATTTGAGCATGACTTGGAACTTGCATGACAAATCTTGAGGTGGTGAGAAAGGACATTTTTGCATTGTGGTATCTGGGTACACATGGGTGTATTTGGTCAGTGTAATGCCTGGAGTATGGGGTTTGAAGGTTTCCTGCATCATGGTGTTATGGCAATCTTTGACAGTACCTTCCTTAGTTTCATCCATGTAAAATGAAACTGGATGGATTTTCTAGAGAAGAGCTTGTCTCAACTGCAGACTGTCATCAGACCAGTTCCATCAAGTGGGGCACAAATCTAGCAGGTTGTAAGCAGTGAAAGCTAAAAGATAAAGGCTGTTTCAACCTTATGAATTATTCTCCTTTATGCCCTCTCTGCTTTTACCTCATTCTTGCAAAATATTACGTTGTCTAATTATGTTCTGGGGGAAAAAACAAAACAATTGACTTCCAAAGTAGTTTTCTCCCAGTTAATTATTGTAAAGTAATGCTCTTTCAGGTTTGTTGTAAGTGAATTGTTAACACGACATAAAAAACTTCCTGGGCTCTTGTGTTTTTTCCACTTAGCAAAGTGAGATGGTAGAAAGGAAAATTTTTACATGCTTTCTCTTCATCAGGACTTGGCCCTGTCTAATATATGCTAAAGTGTTTGCCACAGAGACCTGAAACATCTTTCATGGTGGCTAATAGCTGGGAAGACACTGTTCAGCTTCCTGGCCCTGGCACGGAGCTCCTCACTTGGACCCCAGGGCTCAAGATCTTGCCCTGAAGTCTAGGGAAGAGAGTTGCATCCTCCACCTTGGTGGTGTGTGTCTGTATACCCTGGGTGCTGATCCAGTGAGATGAGCAGGCAGAGTTCCCATGAAGAGACACACAAAAGATACTGTAGTTTTCCTAAGCTAAAAACTCTTGTTACCATCGGGTTCCTGGCATGTCCCATGGGTTCTCTCCTAAATCAGTTGGGAACTCAGGGTAATTTGAAGAACTAATTTCAGTTCTTATCTGGCAGCGAAAGATTGGAGGGTTGAATGCAATTGGATGTTATCTCTGGGTGATAGATCATGTTACACTCGCAAAATGAACAGCTCTAGGTGCTGTCATGTGGGATGGAATACCTAAACACTTCTTTAAAATCCTCACATTAGCCCTAACTGGTGATGGGGAGTGGGGTGCAGGGGTCATGCCTTTGCAGCCCTCATCATTCAGAAATGGCTGCATACAGGAACTGTTCAATTTTAGAGCTGTTCAATACATGTGGTTTTTTAATAGGCAGTTCTTAATTTAGCACTTAGCACATAAATATTTCATCAAATAATCAAACTTTCTATGCATATTAGATCCAATTTTGTCCTGAAGAGCCTCCAGTGGTGGGAAGCGTGAAGAATAAAAACCAGCTCCCAACATATAGTGAATTTGTAAAATGAGATCATCATACTATTTAAAAAAAAATCTGGTCTTGCAACTTACACCTTTGGACAAATCTAGACAAGTTTCAGCTCCACAGTGTAGAAGAGAAACTGCTTTGTCTGAACGTGGATTGTATGCAGTTCCTGACGGGTTTATCGTATGGAGATTTCTAAACACTCATAAACATGTTTTGAACATATTACTCTGGATCCTTACACAATAATTAGAAGCTTTAGTTTCCAGCTGGTTTTGTTGAGTGGATTTAGTTTGGTTTTTATAGATGGATTTAAGCAAATCATAGAATCACAGAATGGCTCAGGCTGCAAAGGACCTCAGAGCTCATCTACTCCAACTGCCCCACCATGGGCAGGGTCACCTCTCAGCTAGACTCAGCTGCTCAAAGCCTCATCCAGCCTGGCTTTGAACACCCCCAGGAAGGAGGTAGCCACAACCTCCCTGGGCAGCCTATTTCAGAGTCTCACCACCTTGGTACTAAAGAACTGCTTTGTCAGATCCAGTCTAACTCTCAGCTTCAAAGCATTCCCCCTTGTCCTGTTTCTAGACACCTT
Organism: Semnornis frantzii; assembly: GCA_013399775.1. NCBI lineage: Eukaryota > Metazoa > Chordata > Aves > Piciformes > Ramphastidae > Semnornis > Semnornis frantzii. The sequence continues at coordinate 33,052 of VWYK01126672.1, read as the reverse complement.
TATGAAAAGTCCCTCTTCAGCCTTTCTCTAGGGTTCTTTCAGGAAGGCGGCTCTAAGGTCTCCCCTGGAGTCTTCTCCAGGGTGAACACCCCCAGCTCCCTCAGCCTATCCTCATAGCAGAGGTGCTCCAGCCCTTGTAAAATAAATTTTATTCTGGGATCTACAGGAGGAAATTGTTAGAGCTTGGAACAACATGGGGAGTTACAGTGATTCTGTAATGTGAAAAACCCTCACACCGTGGAGCAGGAATATATCAAAACCAAAAGAAAATTTGTAATTCCTTAATAGCACAGGAGGAGATGGTTGTTGTTTAGATGAGAAATTCTGTTCTTGCTATGGGTGCTTTTTTTTTTTTAATGTTTAAATGTAACAGTTACTAAGGCTTTGCTTGGAGAGATTTTTCAGGTGTTGATACATGTAACTTCAGATGATTAATTAGCCAAAGCATTTAAAATAAGCACACAAAACCACGGTGTGAAAGCTCACTGCATTAACTTCTGCTAAATGGATTCAGGTAAAACTGCTCTCATTGCCCACAGAACTTCATTAGGTGGTAGCATTACTGTACTGTTTGAGCTGTTCTCTGCAGTCACACTCCTCTTCCTGTAAAATTATTTTTTACAGCAGTTAACTTGCCAGGCTTTGACCAAGTGAATGTTCTTTTTACTCCCATGAGAATCCTGTTCATTTTACTTGCTGTCTTTCAAAAGCAACTAAGGACACTTGAGCTTGGGCTTTGAATCTGGATTCCTGCAGGCTGCCAAAGTAATGACCCTCAAATGTTTTGTACATTTTGAAAGTGTTTTGTTTTCTTGTCTCACCTGTAAACTGATGCCATGAGCTTACTCTGAGCCACCCCCTTCTTCATTCCTTAAGAAATGACATGGAAATTATTCATCAGCTGTTGTGTACAGTATGTGAATAAGAAATTAGAGGCAGTCATATTTATAAACCAGGTTTCAGTAATGTAAATTAAATTTTTCTTAATTGCAAGCATGAATTACTTTACAGCTTCTGAAATCACAGTGTGCTTGCTAGACTTAGGTGCAAACTACAAGTAGAAAGGATGTCTGAAGCCTTGGTCAAGAGCTGTACCCAAGCCAGAAGTACTTTCTTGGTACCTGAAATAGTGCTTTTAAAATAAGTGAGAGGCCTGGATGCACTTCTGATGCTGTTACTGTGCTTCACAGATCACAAGCATTTATTTTTGTGTAGTTAAACAAGAAACAGCATTCTTTAAAAAAATCTTTTCCATGTTTCATCTGAACTAGCACCAGAGGAATGATGGCAGTGAAGACTAGTTTAGAATTTGAAAGCTTCAGAAAACTTCTCTTAAAGTCTAGATCAGGTCCATTGTGAATGGAGAGGCCACAACAGTTTGTAGCAAGTGATGTTCCTTAGGTGTATCTGCGTTGATGGCAATAGGAGATCCTGCAGTGGCACAGCAAAGAGGGAGAAAGGAAAAGAGGTTTGAANCAGCTACAGCTTGCATCCACTGCCCCTTGTCCTATCGTTGGACATGACTGACCAGAGCCTGGCTCTGTCCTGACACTGCCCTGCACATCTTCATCAACATGAATGAGGTCACCCCTCAGGCTACTCTGCTCCCAGCTCCCTCAACCTGACCTCAGCAGGGAGATGTTCCACTGCCGTCTGCAGCTTTGCGGCTCTGTGCTGGACTCTCTTAAGCAGTTCCCGGAGGTCCTTCTTGAACTGAGGTGCTGAAACTGGACACAATGTTCCATTCTTTTAAGGATGAGTGAAGGTTTTTTATTGATTTTTCTTCCCAAGGTTGGCAAATACAGACAAGCTATGGGAAAGAGGGCTTTTGACTTGTATATACATGTGTGTATGGTTTGGTCTTCTGTGCTTCCATCTTGAAGAAATTGTAGATACTAGACCATGTCCTTTAGCTTTTTAGAGAGCAGTACAAAATAAGAGCATTTCATAGAATCAACCAGGTTGGAAGAGACCTCCAAGCTCATCCAGCCCAACCTAGCACCCAGCCCTAGCCAATCAACCAGACCATGGCACTAAGTCTTTCCTCGAACACTTCCAGAGACAGTGACTCCACCACTTCCCTGTGCAGCCCATTCCAATGCCAATCACTCTCTCTGTCAAAGATTTCCTCCTAACATCCAGCCCAGACCTCCCCTGGCACAACTTGAGACTGTGTCCCCTTGTTCTGTTGCTGGTTGCCTGGGAGAAAAGACCAATCCCCACCTGGTTGCAACCTCCTTTGTTTTTAACTATTTAGAAAATTAAAGGCTTAGCAACACTTTAAATGACCAAGGCAAGATTCCCTAAGCTGAAATACTAATTTTGAATGGCCACTAAAAATGAATGGAAGCCTGATCCAATGAAAAGTGTCCCTGCCCATGGCAGTGGAGGTTGGAACTAGATGATCCTTGAGAGCACTTCCAACCCTGACAATTCTGTGATTCTGTGTAAATACCAACTGTCCTTCCAGTCTGTCACTCAGCTGAGTGTCAAAGTGAAATAGTCACCTTCTTGGTTTTACAGAAATGTTAGCTGCATGTGATCAAAGGTGAGAAGTTTAGGGTAGATAAGCAAACACAGGTCAGTGTTTCATTATATTTGATGATGGTGAGGAGTTCTTACCTGACTTCTTGAAAACACTCTTAACATTCTTTTATCTCTGTGGAAGTCAGAAGTGGCGGACAGGGAAAGTTGTCAGCCAGATAAACATGAAAATTCTGTGTTTTTTCAGAGTTATCTCCAGGTAGTACAGCAAAAGAAGGTCTATGAGATGGTGTTTTCGGTTTGAGTCTTTGCAGGTCACTGGTAAGGTAGCTTCTTTCTCACCTACACCACTGACTACCTAAGGGGGACAGGGAAGCAGTGTGGCTGCTCGCAGCAGGATGTACTTCATCCTGTACGTACTTGGGAGATCAAGTTCCAGGACAGTGGTTAAAGGCCTGGGGTGAATTTCATCCTCCCACAGGGGAGGAAACACCTGTGAGAAAGCAATGGCTGCTTTCTTCAGATGCTCTTCTGTCATGTTATCTGTTGTTAATAAGATGCTAATAGCAGCTAACACCTCAGATGTTATGTGAAGCTCAGAGATTTCTAATACTTACCATGAAACTTAAGTAACACTTCTTTTTTTTCTTTCTTATTGCAGTCAGCAACTGTTTCTGATGGAGGTAAGCTGAAGCTTGTTTTTACTTTTCTAATGAATTTTCCACATGAAACAACATAATTGCCTGGTAAATTAAAGTGACCTGTTCCAAGATGTGAGTCTGAAGTGATGCACAACTCTGTGACTTCTCTGGGAACTGTGCTGGCAAAAATACTGCAGGGTCACATTAACATAATTCCACTGATGTATTTGGATCCTTTTTTTTGGTGGCACATCTCTATCTATATGCACATTTTTATGACAACTGGACTTCCTCATCCTTAACAATAAAGAGGCAGAACTGGTAGGCTTCTGTATAATTGGGTGGTAGATAAAATCTTATTCTCTGTGTTATTGTCATCTCCATGCCCTGTTTGCTGTTGAAGAGATATGCTCTGGCTCCTGAGCTGTAAGGTATTGCTTCGGTTGGAAATGACATTTCTTTACAGTGTGATGCATTATGAGAAGGGGGTAAGTAGTTTGATATTTGTAAAATCCCAGTGTGGGGCTCTTGCAGTTCTGGAGTGTTTCTAAACCAACCCCTGTGCGTAGCTGAGGCTTGTTTGTTTTGATTTTAATGTGGGTTTAATGTTTTAAAGGACGTCCAGTCTTTGTTAAATATTAGAAGATGATTTCTCTGAACTTTCAAGTTAATTGAAACAGTTTAAGCTTAGTTCCTTAATGGAGTTAAAGAATTGGTATAGTTTAGGCTATACTGGAAGTGGCTTTTCTCACTCGTCTTGCTTGGCAGGAGATGGTTCACTTGATCCTGCAGAGAAACTCACTTCCATAGATATTATTCCATTTGCTATTCTTTGAGAGCAGTTTTCCATTTCTAAAATGTAGCCTCTGATTTTGTGGAGAAAATGTGTATTTTTCCCCCTGGCGTTACCTGTTGGCTGCGAAAACCAAGGCAAACCACAGACATTTTTGTTTGTGTATGTAGCTGAATGCAGTTCCAGGTTCTGAGGGGCAAAAAGATAACATTTTAAATCTAAAAACTGTACCTCTGTCTTGTCTCCACAAGAGCTCTTGTTCCATTTAAAAAAAAAAAAGATCCCTGTGGTAGCACTCGTAGTCATTGCAAGATTTTATGCCTCCATCTGAAAGTTTTCTTTTAAATATCTGACTGACTTTCAGTTGTTCCAATATGACTTCTGTGTTTTGTTCCGGCTCCACAGGTAATTGTTTTCACAATTAATTCCAAACAGTTTTGTGAAACCAGGAAATAAAAGGGTCATGTAGGTTGCAAAGGTGAAAATGCATTTTTTTGCTGGGTTGGATGACCTGTTTTTTTTTCAGCTAATGCTGCAAATTTAACTCTCTCTTTGTTGTTAAATGCTCCTTAAAGGGGGCTGTGGGGGGTGTGTGTTTAATTTGAGTAAAAAGCAGTAGCTAAACTGTACTGAGAAATATTGAATCAGTGCTTAAATACCTAGAAAGTGGATTGAAAAAGTAAGACCCAGAGAGGCTGTAAGCAGAAAAAGTAAAATGAAATAAAATCCCAATTCATTTAATTTAGAGCTGAATTGAGCAAAAAGCTCATCTGAATTACATTTTCAGGCTTTCATTTTTATTATGTCACAGCACTGGAATATTTTTTCCAGTCTTCTCTAATCCATTTCCTTGATAGAACAAGAGATTTACACATCTACATTAGAGACATGTTCATTGCTGTAACCATCAGTGTAGCAGTGCACACTTCACTTGAACTCAGACTAAATCTGGATGCCAGTCTGTGTACATATAACTAGGTACTGTTGTGTAAGCTGTAGTTTGGGGAGTGAAATATATCTGCAAGAAGTAATTAATATGTGTTTGTATATATCACTTCAGTACAGTAGCAGACATGGCAACTCTCTGTACTTCATTTCAAGGTCCAGTGTCATATGGCTTTTATTACGCTAGAGCCAGGCACTGGAAGCCATCTACCTCTTGTTGCATTCATTTTACATGATAACTCAGCTTGTGCATAGCTGGGGTGTACTCATCAGCCAAAGCAGTGCACTTGGGCTTTGTGAGATAGGTAATGTGTAAAAGATGAAGCTACTTTAATTAGTGGTGGTGTTATCAGAGATGCTGGCCAGTAGCAACTCTGAACTGTAATTGATTTGCTGTAACAAATTGCAGACAGTGAGAATGCAAACTGTGATGGTGCTTGGATGCAGGATCACTGCTGTAGATCTATTAATCCTATGCTCCAAGAACAGCAGAAATAATTTTTTTTACTACAATGACCTCTAATTAGCAGATTTCTCCTCCTTCCCACCATGGGATCTGTCTGTTCCTGCTCAGTGTGTGCACAGCATGCAGGCTGTGGCTGTTGTTTCCAACACTGTGCCATCTAAGGCAGCATCATAGGTATGATCAAAAGCCTTCAAGGCAGGAAGAACGTGGACCGATGGAGCGGGTCCAGAGGAGGCCACAAAGATGCTCAGGGGTCTGGAACACCTTTGCCATGAGGACAGGCTGAGGGAGCTGGGGTTATTCAGCCTGGAGAAGAGGAGGCTCCAGGGAGACCTGATAGCAGCCTTCCAGTACCTGAAGGGGGCTACAAGAAGGCTGCAGAGGGATGGCAGGGGGTTGGAGCTAGATGATCCTTGAGGTCCCTTCCAACCTTACCATTTTATGATTCTATGACTGTTTGCAGAGGATGAGGGGCAGTGGTTTGAAATGAGAGAAGAGATTTGGGTTGGATGTTAATAACAAGTTTTGCAGCATGAGGGTGCTGGAACATTCCGACAGGTTGCCCAGGGAGGCATTTGAGGCCCCATCCCTGGAGATATACAAGGTCAGGCTCAGCAAGGCTCTGAGCAACTTGATCTAGTGGAGGATGTCCTTGCTGAGTGCAGGGGGGTTGGACTAGATGACCTTTGTGGGTCCTTTGCAACCATTCTATGACTCTGTGACTCTGAGTCCTCAGCCTGCGTCTGCCTTGGGCTATTGATACTTAGATGACACTTTACAATGGGAAAACCTTAAAGGATGTATAATAGAAATATTTCATCATCCATCTCCAGGCAGGCAGGTGCTGACATATCTGAGCTACTGAGAATGTCCAAGTCAGTTCTTACTTGCTGTTCCCTGCAAAGATCAGTTCCTCAGAGCAGAAGTCTATTATTTCCAAATATTTAATCATAACAGATACCATTTGCATGTCTTTTTCCTGAGGGTACCACTTTGCTGTGGCTTCTGGTGATTTTTGGGCTTAGCATTTATCACCTGTAAGGAATTTCCAGAAGGAAAAGCACTCTCAAAGGCCTTTATTTTTTACGATAATAAATAATGCAAAGCTGTGTTTTTGGAGAGTAGCTAAAGAAGGTAGAACAAAAAATCCACAACAAAATCCAAAATCAAGCAAACCACTGTTCACTTTTTTTTTTTTTTCCCCACTGTAACACAGGTGAATTATTTTCTCCCATAAGCATGTGGCTTGTTTGTGAGCTGCATAGACAGTGGGTGCTTGCTGTAGCTGTGTTCCACTGTAGCATCAATAATTCAAGTTCCTTTAGCAGCAGTGGCAAAAGGTCTTGTCTATAAATTATTAATGGAGGATTTTATAATGCTCTGTGTTAAGTATGCTATTGCTTTCCTCTGCTTGGAGCCACGCAGCTGAAGAATCAGTTCGTTTAGAATGGTATTAGAGGCTACCAGGAGTAGGAGTGTCTGGGGGGGAATGCTTTAGCTTCCCTCATCTCAACCTCAGAAAGGAGAAATGCTTTAGCTTCCTTCATCTCAACCTCAGAGAGGAGAAATGCTGTAGCTTCCCTCATCCCAGCCTCGCAGAGGAGAAATGTTTGAGCTTCCCTCATCCCGGCCTTGCAGAGGAACAATGTATCCTACAGCCAGACTAATCTGCACCCAATGGGTTCCAGGACGTTACAGCTGAACTTGGTATGGATTCAGAAGGATGGCTTTCAGTGAATGCCTTGAGGTATTTGATTAAGTGGCATCACAGTGGTTCTTACCAGCTTTATCCAGGTAATATATTTAGCAATTAACTGGAATATCTTAATTATCTACCTGTATGGGCTCTGATGATTGCAAGGAATAGGTGTGGCTTCTTGCAACAATAAAACCTATTCATAGGTTCAGTGCTGTTTATGGATTTTATAAACCCATGCATACAAAAATAGCCTTAATTAATTGTATTCAGACTCACTGTTTTATATGATTTAAATCAAAACTTCCAAAGCCATCTTACCCTGAAAGCTTTCAAGATTCCAGTTAACTAAATGCCTGCATTGTCTTACATAATGCTGGATTTGTAAAACCCATAAAACCAAGACCCTCCATAACCTGTATAAACACAAAAAGGTGTAAAATAGTGGGGGCTGAGAATTTTTAGAAAGTCCTCTACTGCCAGTTCTGTACTTGAAGCAGGTAATAAATAAAACCGAAAGCTTGCACAGAAGGTTGTACTTCCTTAGGTATGGTGGTTCTTGAATAGAACAGAAATAAATGTAGGTCCCCAGGATTTGGGATGCTGAAGTAAGGAGCCTCCTTTTACTGGTTATGCAGGATGAGTCAGCAGGGACATAGGCAGTAAGTGTGAGGAAACATCACAGCACTGCTGAGTTGTCCACGCACCCAAGTTGGGATTCCCACAGTAGACTCCTGGCATCTTGAGATGGCCAAGACCTGGTTTTCTCTCCTTAAACACTTAGCAAGGAGGAGGAGTGAGGCCATTTTGCACAGCAGCTGTTTGCAGGTGGGAATCAGGGCTCCGTGTTTCCTCTGCTGATCATGACAGAGTGACCACCAGACTAAATGTGTGGCTGGGCTGGGAAGTTTGCCCCTTGCTGCCTTCCAAGGTGTGCTGTGCTCAGAATGCAGGAGCTGTGGGAGGCAGGAAACCTGACACTGAAGTCTTACACTGGAAGCATTCCTCTGCAAGGGGAGTGGAGCAGGAGTTAGGGCTTATACAGTCGTCACTTGAGCTTGATTTGGATAAATTCTGTGCTACTGTTCTAGTTTATGAGGACTTTTCTTGCTGTCTGATTTTTTTTTTTTGTTTGTTTTTGTTTTTGTTTTGGCTGTTTCCAACTGGTGTACCTGCACTGGGCTGTCACTGGTTTAATTGCAACTGTTGATCTATGTTGACCTATGAACTAGAATGATGAAGCTTTTTCTGAGAAGCAGCCTTGTCGTGCTTGCTTTTCAGGTATTCCAGCAGGAATCTGTGCAGGTTTTGAAAGCAAGCTGACTTCCCTTGAAGGGAAGACAAAGCAGTGTCAGGATTAGGTATAAATCCTCAAAGTTCTTTCTGAGAAAAACCTGAATTAGCTACATAAAATCCACCAACATAGGAACAGTTCACTGTGAATGAGTAATCTCTTACTGCTACTTTAACACATTGGAGGGCCTGTACCAGGAGTTTTTAAAGTTGTTGAGAGTTGTCTTGTGGTTCCTTTGTGTTCATGTGACCTCCAGAGCTGGCAGCTTACCAGAGGAAGGAGATGCACAGAAGGGCAGGGGTTAGAAAGGACCTCTGGAGATCATCTAGGCCAACCCCTCTGCAGAGCACCAAACACAGTGTAGTTGGGAGCAAATCTAATTCCAGCAAGCTGTAGGGAGCAAGCAGCTGGGTTATGGGGAGGAATGACCTCAAGTCACCCACTGGGGTCAACACTTGAGGACTGTAGTTGCAGATTGGGCTTCCAGCTTGCCATGAGGATGCTGAGAAGTTACCACCTGCGAGGAAGAAGGTGAGGCTGACCTGCTAATGACAGCTCAGCCTGCCTTTTTCGCAATCTCTTCCAGTCCTAGAGCACTGTGACTCGTGGATTTTGAGTTGAGCACTGGTGGCTACTCCCTAATTTCCCTCTATCAGCCAAGCAGGTTTAAATAGTTTGCTAAGTGGGTTGAGTTTACCTTCCTGATTTTGCCTGAAAGGAACTAGGAAGTTTAGATCATTCATCACTGGAGAACACAGGGGACTGAACCTTCTAGGAGTGAGGCAGGATATGAAACTGTTCCAGATCTATCAAGCAGTGGGTGTCTATTTATATCCTGGACTGTGAAATAAAACGTATCCACCTGCAGAGTTAAAGCAAAATACTTCAGATAATAAATTGAGATATCATTCTCCTCAGATTCACATTAGCTTCTTTCACAATAGTTCCACTGTGGTGACAGGTATTCTCTAATGAAGCCAACAGTTGACTTGGTTATGCTTTTTCATGTATCTTAGAGGCAAAAAGTGAATAAATACTTGGTAGAAGAAAATTTGGCATTATTTGCTGGGTGTTTTATTGAGCTTTGATTCATGCGCTATAAAGGAAAGAAAAATACTTCCATACCTGGTGTGTTAATACAGCCCTCAAATATTATCCTTGTTGAAAATATTGTTAGATTTCCTTTCTCCCTTGATCTCGTTCTGTATTTTGGCCTTACTTTGTCTAAAACAAAAACTTTGCTTACAGTAGTTAACTGCTACATCTCACTAAATATTTCTGAGCTACAGAATGCATTTCAAATGGCTTCAGAACTATATTTACATATATACTTTTAAATTGTTAGCTTTATAACTTTCTATCTTTGTAACTTTATAGCAGAGAGAATTGCAGACTGTTAGGTTTTGGTTTTGGGGTTTTTTTGGTGTGGAATGTTGGTATTTTTTGGACACCAAGCAGATAGGCAAATGGTTAGTGAGTGCTGGGCCTCTGTAGGCTCCTCTTTGCTGCTGTCTTTCCTCCTCATACAAGCAACTCCACTGAAGTTTGTGAACTTGCAGTGATGGTTCTTGAAATGCAATTAATGGTTGTGAGCTTAAATCTTAGCCTCGTTTAGTTCTTGTGCTGTGTTTTGCTGCAAAGTCAGCCTTTACTGGAATAAGCCTCAAAAATTAAACACATTGCATGCAGAGTTTCTGGAACCTAAAGTGTTGTTCACAAAGTGTCCCATCGAGTTACTAACCTGTTAAAATAGTCTGTGCAAACAAAATGTAGCAAATTCATACAATAATATTCTGAAATGACCACTAATTTAATGAAGGATGTGATACAGGCCAGCTTGGATGAGTGTGCTGGTTTGAACTAATTGGAATATTTTAATAGAGAAAATTATACTGTAGGCTGTGAAGGAAAGCAGTGGTGATGTCTACTTCACTCATAGGCTTGCTGTGATGTTTAGGTATAAGAAAACCAAAACAAAAAGATAAGAGTCTCTCCAGCAGGCAGTCTGGGTCACGAGGCACTTGCTTGCTGCTTGGGTCTTGGGCTCTCTAGCAGCTATGGCTTCTCCTCTCAGCTGAATAACTTCACTAACCACTTTTCTTCTAATCCTCCCCAGCCGATCCTCCTTGCGCGTAAGGCAAACCTTGGGGTAAGGTGTGGGGGTGGGGAGAAGGTGGAAGGGTGGTTGGGAGCCCCTCCTGGGGCCTCTGATTTCTGGGAGGGGAGTTGTGTGTCTGTATTACCTTTACCTTGTATATTTCTGTAAATATTCCTGTATATACTGTATATATTTCCTTGTATATTGTGCTGAACTGTAAATAGAACTTCATCTCTTAACTTCCAGTCCGGCTGAGTATTAGTCTGGGTCATTTCAAAGTGTGGGGGGCGGGGAACTCCCAAACCGTCACAATGAGACCTTGAGCAACCTGGTCTAGTGGAAGGTGTCCCTGCCCATGGCAGGGGTTGTTGAAACTAAATGATCTTCAAGGTCCTTTCCAACCTAAACCATTCTCTGAATCCTCAGAATCTGTTTACTTGCTGTTGTAACTATCTTTAAATGATCCCTTTTCCCCCCACAAAGTTCATGCTTCAGGGAAAAGCAAGGACATAGAATTTGGAAATGCAAATTGCTTTGAAATATGGAACAGAAAAGGAAACCTTGGCTGATCCTATAAAGTAGTAAATTTAGTGGAATTACTGCTGGCTTTAGTTAGTCCAGGTGATAAAGTGAGGCAAATGAGGAACAATAAAAATGTCACTGGAAAGAACAGGCCATTTCTTAGTGGTTGTGAATTAAACGTTCTCAGTTAGTTTACATTCATAGTGGCTGTTTATTTGCTTTTTCATTTGGCACAGAATTGAGGATAGGATCTATTTTATTTGAGGACATGATTTCCTCATGTCTGTTACTGCTGATTTCCAAAGAATTGGGTGTCTGTCCCATCACCACACATTCTCATTCTGTTTGGCATCTCATTCTCTCCTTCTCAAAGCAGGGTCTGTTATGGAATCAGAGCAGGTAGCTCAGGGCTTTGTTTAGTTGTGTCTTCAGAGTTAATTAAACCTCAGATCACATGTGTGCAGTGTATGAGTACAAGGTCAGTGTCAATGGAGAGATACAGACAGTGGTGGTGAAAAGTTTATGGGTAGGACCTTGCTGTACATTTCCCTCTTGTACTCAGAACAGCAATTTCTTCCACCTTTGCACCTCCCTGAACCAGTATCACTTTTTTGGTGTGTATTCTGTTTACTGATTAAGTGACAGATGATGCGAGGTTAGTGCTGGAAATGATTAGTTAGGCTGCTCCTTAATGTCATGTTTTCCTCAGTTCTCTCTGGGCCCTTGCCATGAAGAAGTGAAGATCTGTGGTTTGATACCTCTGCTTGCCATGGATGAGGAAGCCATCCATTACTGCCTCTTTCTTTAGTATTCTTTTTCTCAGATGTCTCTTTCCCTAAATTTGCAGTACCTAGGGGGAATCTTCATTCCCATGAAAAAATTCACAGAGCTCCTGTCTCTCCTTACTGAAGTGGATAGAAAGTTTTCCTGCCTCCTATCACTTTCGGGTGAATTGGGGGGGGTGTGTGTGTGGGTGTCTTGGAGGTCTACCTTCCTTGGGTAAACTTACGAGGGAGTGCAGTCCATGGGGTGAAGAATGTAAGCAGAAAATTGTGTCAACAATAGTTGATTTTGTAGACTAAGACAGGAAGATTTGTGCCTGCCCCTTTTGCTGCTGGCAGGGTGTTGCTTTTAAGACACTCAGTTCATTTACTTTGCAGTGGAAGAGAAGGAAATTCAGAGATGTTTTGGGTTGATTTTCCTGTGCATGTGCTCCTAATAACACTGTGGAAGGGCAGTTGGACAAGATGCCCTTCTAGGGTCCCTCCCAACCCAATGCATTCTGTGCCTTTATGATTTTGAAGTCCTCACTGCTGTGATCTTGAGCAGGAGATGTGATAAACTGATGAAACGATGCTGAAGGGTAAAAGGGAATGATTCCTTACTGATAATTTGTTCATCTTTGTATTTTACCAGAGCTGAATAGTACTGATTTAAAGGACTGCATCAGTGAGAACAGCCTCAGCAGCAATGCCAGCCTGCCCAGCGTCCAGAGCTGCCGGCGCCTCCGAGAAAGAAGAGTTGCAAGCTGGGCTGTTTCCTTTGAGCGTCTGCTTCAGGACCCTGTTGGGGTTAAATATTTCTCAGTAAGTTTTGGGGGGTGGTCACACAATGACAGAATGGTAGGGGTTGGGAAGGATCCCCAGAGAACATTGAGTCCAACCCCCCCTACCAGAGCAGGATCACTCAGGGCACGTCACACAGGAATGCATCCAGGCAAGTTTTGAAAGTCTCCAGAGAAGGAGACTCCACAACCTCTCTGGGCAACCTGCACCAAGACTTCTTCACCCTCACCATAAAGAAGTGTCTCTTCATGTTAAGGTGAGGCCTCGTGTGTTCTAGCTTGTATCCATTGTTCCTTGTCCTGTCACCGGGCACCACTGACAAGAACCTGGCACCTTCGTCTTGATACCCACCCCTCAGATACTTATAGATGTTGATAAGATCACCTCTCAGCCTTCTCTCCGGGTTGAACAGCCCCAGGTCTGTCAATCTTTCCTCATAGCAAAGATGCTGAACTCCCCAGATCGTTCTTGTGGCTCTCTGTTGGCCTCTCTCCAGCAGATCCCTGTCTCTCTTAAACTGGGGAGCCCAAAACTAGACACAGTATTCCAGGTGTGGTCTCACCAGAGCAGAGCCAGAGACTTTCCAAAACACTGGACACTGCTGCAGTCATTTTCCTGTGTTCTTTGTCCATTTTTGTCACTCTCCTTACACAGGGCAAGACACAGAAGGTGACTCCTACACAGTTGTTATCTGAGCACCTTTCTGAGTTCTAACTGCTTCTCAGCTGAGGAAGGGTTGATACTAACACACGCGGTGCTGTGTATTGCTGGCTAGCAAAATTTCAGCTAAAAATGGAGGCTCTGCTTTGCTTTTCATCTAAACTTTTCAAAAGCTTCCCCATTTTTTAAACCAATTTAATTTTGTTCTGTTTGTACAAGAAAAAGGCAGCAGCTTCCTAAGATCTGATCATCTTTTCACATTTACCCACTGGGGTATTGGAAGCCATGTAGAAGAGTTTCAATAGTACAGCAGCTTTTCTTCCAGGGAGACCTTAGAAGGGCTTTCCAGTACCTTAAGGAGGCCTAAAAGAAAGTCAGGAAGGGACTTTTTTATGAGGGCTTGTAGCAATGAGATGTGAGGGAATGGATTGAAGATTGAGGAGGGCAGATTTAGACTGGAGATTAGGAAGAAATTGTTTAGAGTGAGGGTGGTGAGACACCGGAACAGGCTGCCTGGTGAGGTTGTGGATGCCCCCTCCTTGGAGGTGTTTTTAAAATAAACATTGCACAAGTGCATGTGTTAAAGAAATAGGCAATTTAAAAAACAACTGGAGAGTGTTGAAATTTATTGTGTGCACCACATCTCTTGTGACCCAGGAGAGATCCAGAGCCATTACTTGCAACCTGGCTATCACCACACTGCAGTTACAAATTTCTGCAGTACTCAACATTGTTGAAGTATCCACATTTAAATTCATGATTACACAGTAAAGCAACATCATGCCTTTGGAATTCAGCATGCAGAGGCCTTTCCTGAGGACAGCTTTGTCACAGGGCAGGAATTACTCTTTAAAAGGAAAAGATTTTACATGTTGTGCAAATAGTCACTGATTAGAGAGCAGCCATCCAGGAAGTGAGAGACCTGATTACAAGTTGCCTCAAGTGGTTCAAACCAACATCTCCAGCTTCTCAGCCACGCTTGACAGCTCCTAGGTGACAGCATGTCCCAGCTGGAGCACCACTCAGTCTTCCTACTGTTGTACAGCCAACTGTGCCCAAGTTACGTGTCCAGAAAGGAAGCAGGAGACTGGCTGTAGATTTGTAGTGAAGGCAGTGAGTGGGCAAGTAGGACGTTGGGTGCTGGTTTCTGCTTGCTGATTTGATTCTCTTTGAATCTGTAATTATGTGTCAAATGTATAAATGTCCCCTGACTACTCTCTGGATGGTGTCTTTTATATGTTTGATGTTCCAGGTTAGGTATCTGAAGAACTTTTAGTTTCAATTGAGAGCTTACTTGTGTATTTTGACACCCTGTGTTGCAGTTCAGCTCCACTTCTTTCTTAAGATGGACTCCCTAAACACTATCTAAATCTTAAAAGCACAAATTTAAGTTTTGGGAGTGTCTGTGAAGCTTCCTCTTACACTGCTTTCTGCCACCGCAATATATGCTAAGGAGGGGTTGAGTGATACCAGTATGACATTTGAGTCTTAAGTCATGGCTTGTAGGCTGACTTAAAATAAAATTTCAGATTAAAGACTGCTACCTAAAGCTTTAAAGTATGAACAACCATTGTTCCAGTTACAAGAGTACCTGATGTTTTAGAGGACTAACTTAATTATTGTTTGTATCTCCCCCTCCTTGGTTAAAATGCTTTAAATAT
>VWYK01126672.1:0-13672 GCA_013399775.1 Semnornis frantzii | reverse complement strand
AAAAAAAAAAAAAAAAAGATGATTATTTTAGTGCATCAGTTCAGAAGCTTATTCTGCCTGGACACTAGGATGAAGCTGTGGTATTTTAACCTGTGCTAAGAGCAGATGTTTTAGCAGAAGTTATCACAGAAGGCTCAAACTAATCTAACTCATCTTTGCAGAGGACTGCTTTTATAATTTCCTAGCCCCTACTAAACTAAGACATTTCTGTCTAAAACAGTCAGTTGCTTAAAAATTAGACCTCTAGTCATCCTGATCTTGACACTTTGTTAAGACTTTATTTTTTTGTCATGTAGATAACACCACCATGCTATTACATAACTGGGTAAATTATAACTTTGCATTTTCCATGTCAATCACTATATGTTAGCCCATCTGCTATTAAGTATTTTTGTGAGTAGGAACCTTTTTAATAGTGGCATTTTAAGGACTTCTCTAATAATATAACAGGAGTTTATGTTAATCTTGAGCATTCCTAATGTTTGCATTCTTCAACTGTAATAAATACTTTGATCATGCTTCCAAAGGTTGAACAGTACTTTGTCATTGGCTTTAAATGTAGGTCATGGTCAAGCCTAGCCTAGGGCAAATACCTCCAATGACATTGTGTGTTTTGATAGAAGGGCAAGTGGCCTTTCCATATGACTTTAGGCTAAGGCCATGAAGATGACTGGGGTGCTGGAGCACTTCTACTACAAGGGCAGGTTGAGGGAGCTAGGGTCATTCAGCCTGGAGAAGGCTCCAGGGAGACCTTGGAGAAGCCTCCCAGTACCTGAAGGGGGCTACAAGAAGGCTGCAGAGGGACTGTTTGCAAAGACCTGCAGTGATAGGATGAGGGGGAGTGGATTGAAAGGAGAGGAAAGCAGATTGGATGTGAGGAGCAAGTTCTTTAGCATGAGGGTGGTGCAACGCTGCGCAAGGTTGCTCAGGGAGGTATTTGAGGTCCCATCCCTGGAGACATTCAAGGTCAAGCTCAGCAAGGCTTCGCGCAACCTCATCTAATGGAGAACGTCCCTGCTCAGCGCAGGGGTGTTGGACTAGATGAGGTCCCTTCCAACCTAAACCATTCTATGATTACTGGTGAGCTGTGGAGAGTTCTTGGCTGTTATCAAGTATCTGTGGCTTGTTTCCAGCAATCCTTTAGTACTCCCTGCAAAGTAGCACATTTTCATCTATGTATTTCTTTTGGTTTCCAGTGGGTTTTGGGGTTTTTTTTGTTGCCACTGAAGGGAATGCTGGCAATACATACACTTGTGGGTGGGGTAAAGGAGACAGCTAACCTGAGGATCACACTCTTGTTTTGGGAAGCAGTGTGGGATGGTTTATTTTTGATAATACATTTATAGGTGCGATCCAAGCAATGATTTCATTGTGTTTTGCAATAGTTAAGTGGTAAATCCAAGTCAGGAAGATCTTTAAATGAAGAGTCAGGAGAGGAAGACACTGAGAAGAAGAAAAGGGGAACATTTTTCTCGTGGTCAAGAAGTAAGAGTTTGGGAAAATCACAGAAGAGAAAGGAAAATGGTGACTATCCAAACGGTGAGTAACCACATGCCAGCAGCTGCAAAGTGGTTTCAGCAGTAATGTGGCTAAGCTCATGGTGTTTAGTTGGTATCTAAATGTCTCCTGGGGTGTGAAGCTGTCAACTCAGAAGGTCATAAGGGAGCTAGTATCACTGGAAGTTTTGTGGAAGATGTACAAATAAATAGGTTAAAGCCTGAGAATATTTGAATTTGTTTTTATTGGCAACCAAGAGACTTTTTCTGCTTTCCAGTAGACTCTGTATTTTCATGTGCTGGCTTTTGCTTTTGCAAACCAGAGAGCTACTAGTGCTAGTAAGAGAATTTCAGCACTGTGCAGACAACTTGAGGAGCTTTATGTGCCCATAGTGCTATAGTTGCAGCTAATGAAAAAGGCCTCTCTGCACTGTCCTGCCTCTCTTTCTGTTACTGGCACCACACAGATTTGTCCGCTTTTGAACACGCTCACAACATAATTCCCCCTTTCCTGACTAAAATGAAAAAAAGAATATTCAGAGCTGTGAAATCTGCTGCCTTTTGACTGAACTGATGTTAAGAGTTTAAGGAAGTGTACCCTTATGAAGCATCTGGCTGTCGCCTCTAGAGGAGAAGGTGAAAGTTTAGCATTAACTCATTCCACTGAGTTAGAAATAAAGGAGAAATTCCACAGAAGCACCAAGTTTGAACCATATCCTAACTGTGGTTTCTTCTTCTCTGTTTTCTAGTTGAGGCCCAGACCCACAAGATAGCTCTGCTGATCTGGATAGTTTCAGTGTCCTCATAACATGTGAAAACTCACCAAAGGCTTTTGCAAAGATCATAAACTTCTGAATATGACCAGTGATTGGCTTGGATTTTAGTTTTCTAACACCATCCTTATTTTACAAACATTTATCTCCTTTCAAAATATCTGAAGAGGTGGAAGAATTTTCCAATCACAGAATCTTAAAAAACCTATGAAGATTTTTTTTTTTAAATGAGGTTTAATTTATTATTTCTTTAGGTTAGATAACCAAGAAATACTTGACCAAATATTGGTTTGGTTTTCCATGCTTCAGTGCAAAGTATGAAGAGTTTGGTGTTTTATCTTTCACTTAAAAAAACATCATTTTTCTGACCAGAGCAGTTAACAACTAAAATAGCTTTCTGTATTATAATAGATAATAAAAATAAGCTTTTTTTTTTTTCACTGATTGCTGATTTTTTTTTTTTTTCCCCACTAATAGATTCTATTCAGTCCAATGGATTATCATACAGAAGGGAATCACAAGGCTCCATGTCATCAACTGCTAGTCTTGACCTGGTAATGGCTGTCTCTTAATAATGAAGTGGGCAAACAGTGAATTACTGATTTTCTAAGTAGTGTGAAGTCGTTTGTTTGAAGTAATCCTTTGAGAAAAGATCTTTGGGTGATACAGTTAGAGGACAAGATGTGATATTAAGCAGTTGCAGGATGCTAGAAATGCAACCGTGTCCATCTGCTGCTTCTTGTTTTGTCCTTGTAACAGAAAAGTGTCCTTTGCATCGTGTCTGTCTTGCCTTCAGACCACCAGTAACAAAGGGAACTGTTGTAGCTCTTGAAAAAACAGCTTTCTCTACACCTTCGAGCTTCTGTTCTGAACCACCACATTTTAAAGCCTTCCCTCTGTTTGAGCTGTGTGCAAGTTGTGTGAGGCTGACTTCTGTGATACCAGTGTCTGTCCTGTTTTGTTCTTCTCTGTTTCTTTTAAAATCGGGAGGGTTTCTTCTTGTCATTTTGCCTTAACTCTGCTCCTAAAACCTGAGAGAGGAGAAACAGGGAATTATGTTGCAAAGGCTGTGATTTTTTTTGTCTCAGCATGTGGGAAAATAACCAGTGAAGTCACTGCGATTTCTGTTCTTCAAGGTCTATCTTCACAGTGTAAAGCTAATGAAATGCAGCATTAAAGCAGCATTAACAATAGAACATAAATGCAATACTCCAAATTTAGTTCAAGGGCATTGATATGGAGGAAGAATATAAATAAAAGAAAATCTGAAGTTCTTTTGGTGCTCCATGTGCCCTTNTCCGGGTGCCCTTCCGCTAGAGGCACCCTCTGGGTACTCTTCTGCTAGACTGGATTCTAGAAGCTGTATGCTAGAATTTATCCTATGCTGCCCACACTGATCAGGAAGCAAGCATGGCCAAGTCATGTTTACTTCTGTTGCAGAAAACTCTCAGCTTAAAACAGAAAACACAAATCTTCCCTAAAGCAACAGTCCTCTTTTGTCTTCCACTCCAACTAAATAAGGCATAAAGTTACTATGGTTTGGATGAGAAGTTGAAGAGGAAAAAGCATGGTGAATACTTTAGAAGGTGCTGCAAACAGTATTTTTGCGGTGTCTTTTTAAGTTATAAGGAGCTTTGTGTTGAATTTTCAAAGCTACTTCTAATATTTCATAGTAGTGTTGCTCTAGAATGAAGGTTAATGCTGTGCCCTTTGGCCTTAACTCATGACATTATACTTCTGATTCCTTTCCATAAAAGGAAAAGTGTGGTCATGAGGTGAATTGTTTTAAATGCTTACTTTGTCTGTGGTGTATTTGCATGTAGAGTATTCAGGCTGGGTTTAAAAAAGGAGGAAATTTTGTTTGAGGAACTTGATATTTAAAGGTGTTCCTCATCACTTAAATTGGTCCCTAATGTGGTAGTTTTGACAGCAGCAGGGCATTATTGAGTATGGATGATTGAACAATTTAGAAGCTAAAGGAGATTTTGTTTACTTATTACACTTTTTAATTAGGGATTCTGTAGTTTGAGAATTTGATAACCTCTTTTGCTGTCTAAAACTTCATCTCTTCATCTCACAGATTTTTTTTCTTTTGCTGTGCTGTTATCTTTATCTAAATAGATTCCCCCCCACCCAGGATTTAAATCTTTCAGACATTGGTGATATTTAGCACTTCTGAACTGTAATCATGGTCCAAACTGTGCTTGTTGGCTTGGTTCCATTTGTACAGACTCTAAAGCTTTATGCATTTTCCTAGTTTTTCCATTGGGCACTAACTTTTTATGGTTTTATTTGTTGTTTTTTTTTTTTCCCCTGTAAAGTCTGAAACCTCAAGATTGCCTGCATTTGTACCAGAGAAAGACAAATCCCCCAAATACTGCTGTGTAAACCTGCCAGATGGTTCATCCAGCAAAATGGCTGTTAAATCTGGATTCTCCATCAAAGAGGTGCTATCTGGGGTCTGTGAGAAACATGGCATTAACATAGCTGCAGTGGACCTCTTCTTAGTTGGAGGTGATAAGGTATTGCATATTCTCTGCCTCTTTTTCAACCATTTTCCTAGGCATTTTGCTACTAAGGAACTCTGCCATCCTCTCAGTAGTAATGCAGAGCTCCTGTACCTACCCATAGCTTTGCAATCCTAGTGAATTGAAGGAGGGTTTCAGTGGTGGAGTACTGTGGTGTCTACATGGCAGAAAGCAGAGGAGAGCTTATGACAAGGTTTTCCTTGTAATAAAAAGTTAATTTAGGTATCTAGTCCACGTAATTTACCCATGGGCATGGTTAGCTTTTACATAATTGAAATGACCCATGAAAAAAACAAAAGCATTGCCATAGGTTTCTTCATTAAAGCAAAGAAACATAATGTCAGTCAGTTGTTCAAAGGTGAGCATGGTGAATTTATGCTAATATGAAGGTGCATGTTTAAATACTGAGAAAAATTTCTGAGGCAGACATCTGCACTGTCGGGAGAGAGAGAGTGATGGCTCTTAATTCAACAGAAGTGTCTCCAAATCTAAGAGAAGTTGTGGATGTGGAACATTTATTCTCTCACATCTGTGCTTCTCATCAATGAATGAGCACAGTTGTGCCTGTTCTTTTTAAAGGCTTTTAACTTGCCGTATTTTCTAATGCATTCATCTGATAATTTATTTAAATTGAAGGACCTAAGCTTGTTTTAAAACACTGAGTTCCAGAAAAACTGCTGGCTGGAGTGGAAGTCGAAGCTTGGTCATTGTCTCACAGCTAGACAGAATCCTAGAATGGCTCAGGTTGGAAGGGACCTCAGAGATAACTACTCCAACCTCCCTGCTGTGGTCAGGGACACCTCTGAACTAGACTTAGCTGCTCAAGGCCTCATCCAGCCTGGCTTTCAACACTCCCAGGGACATAAATAAAATAAACCACAAATAAACAAAAGTAAGCCACAGGCAGTCACGTTGCATATGGTAACTGAATATTTGCTAGAACACATGCAAACTATAGCAATAATTTTCTGAGTTATCTGAATCATAGAATCATAGAATGGTAAGGTTGGAAGGGACCTCAAAGATCATCCAGTTCCAACTCCCTGCCATAGACAGGGACACCTCCCACTAGTACAGGTCACTCAAGGCCTCCTCCAACCTGGCCTTGAACGCCTCCAGGGAAGGATCAGCCACAACCTCCCTGGGCAACCTGTGCCAGTGTCTCACCACCCTCACTGCAAACAACTTCCTCCTAACATCCACTTTCAATCTCCCCTCTGCCAGTTTAAACCCATTGCCCCTTGTCCTGTCATTGCAAGACCTTGTCAGTAGTCCCTCCCCAGCCTTCCTGTAGACCCCCTTCAGATCCTGGAAGGCTGCTATAAGGTCTCTTGGAAACCTTCTGTTTTCCAGGCTGCAGAGCCCCAACTCTCTCAGCCTGTCTTCATAGCAGAGCTGCTGCAGCCCTCTGAGCATCTTTGTGGCCACCTCTGGACCCACTCCAGCAGTTCCATGTCCTTCCTGTGCTGGGGGCTCCAGAACTGTACTTTTTATGAAGGGAAAAACCCAAGACAATGTAGTTAGCCACTCAGCAGTAAATTGATTATATATATTTTAAAATTAATTTGCTCTCTCTCTCTGTTCTTGACATGTACTCTGTAGCCACTTGTATTGCACCAAGACAGTAGCATCCTGGAATCTCGGGACCTACGGTTAGAGAAGCGCACTTTATTTCGGTAAGATACTGGCTTGGGCCTCCCCACTCTTTTCAGTGCACAGAAGTGTATTGTCAGTTACCTGTGCAGAAAACACTGCTTCATGCAGAGAAGACTTTGTCTGGATCCAGTAAAAAAATCCAGTTAGCCATGCAATGTAACATCTTAGATTGTAACCTAGGATGCGCTAGGGGATGGAAGGTTCCCGTTCCTTGTGCAAGCTGTTAGAACAGAACTCAGTGTCAAGCAGAGAATCTCATGTGAAGAAGGGAGGTGACCTGATGTTTGTAATTGAACACAACTGACACTGTGTCTTGCAGTTAACTCACAGTTGGAGTTGCTATTGCAGTAAAGCCCATCTTTACTGTAGCTTGCAGGAACACTTAAGCAAGAGATAGACGTTTAAATGGAGAATCCTAGAGTGGTTTGGTTTGGAAAGGACCTTAAAGATCATCCAGTTCCAGCCCCCTTACCTTGGGCAGAGACAGCTTTCACTAGACCATATTGCTCAAGGCCTCATCCAACCTGGCCTTGAACATCTCCAGGGAGGGAGGTG
Organism: Semnornis frantzii; assembly: GCA_013399775.1. Classification (NCBI taxonomy): domain Eukaryota; kingdom Metazoa; phylum Chordata; class Aves; order Piciformes; family Ramphastidae; genus Semnornis; species Semnornis frantzii. The sequence continues at coordinate 6,664 of VWYK01126672.1, read as the reverse complement.
TTCCCACCTTCCTGGGCAACCTGTTCCAGTGTCTCAGCACCCTCACTGTAAAGAATTCCTTCCTAATCTGCAGTCTAAATATCTCTTACAGCTTAAAGCCATCTCATCTCACTCTGTCACTACAAGCTCTTGTAAAAAGCCCCTCCCTAGCTTTCCTGTAGGCCCCCATTAAGATACTGGAAGGCTAGAAGAAGGTTTCCTTGGAGCCTTCTCTTCTCCAGAATGAACATCTCCAACTCTCTCAGTCTGTCTCCATAGGAGAGGTGCTCCAGTACTGTCCAATATTGTTTTCTCCTAGCCAGTTTTTCAAAGTACTATGTTTGATTTTTTATTTTTTTTTTTCCCCCAGAATGCCAGAAAATGTTTTAATGTTCTGAAATTCTAAAAATACAAATCAGTCCTGAGAATACTCCTGAAAAAATTAGTTCAGGACAAAGTAATGAGGTAGAATGTTTGTGTTAGGTTATCGAGTGATGCTTTTGAAGTGATCAAATTTATTTTGTCAGGCATTCTTCATTTTGGCTTTGTATTGTTTTTCTTTAGGAAGCAGGACTAGTTCCTCTTTAAGGTTCTTCAGTTTACTGACTGTGGTATAACATATTTGATTCCCAAATGGAGATTGAGCAGTCTCTTATGAGGTGTGAGTTTGTTGAGATTCCAAATTAAAAAGGAACTCTAAGTGGGTGGTACCATATGTTACTTGTGTGTTAATTAAGATGTAGAAATGTTCTAGGTGATTTCCTTCTGTGGGTAGACAATGTGTAAGCAAAGCCACTCAAATATTTGGAGTGTTTTCAGACAGAAGATCACTACTTTGTGGGTACACTTGATTACCTGAAAGTCTGCCACTTCTGTGCCAATTACCAGCTAATGATTGAAATGATCACTTCTCTTCAGTAGCTGATGTGTTCAAAGGAAATAGGAAAGACAAAGTTGCAGTTATTTAGGTTTCTTGCAGAAGGGGGAAGTCATAGACTGGTTTGGGTTGGAAGGGCCCTTCAGGATCATCCTAGTTCCAACCCCCTGCCATAGGCAGAGACACCTTCCACTTGTCCAGATTGCTCAAAGCCAACCTGGTCTTGAACAGTTCCAGGGAGGAGACTTAATCTGTGTATTGGAATATTTCATTGATGTTAGGATTGATGTGTTTCAGGCTGGATCTGGTTCCAATCAATCGATCAGTTGGGCTGAAGGCTAAACCCACCAAACCTGTAACAGAGGTCTTAAGGCCTGTGGTTGCCAAATATGGTTTAAATCTGAATGAACTTGTGGCAAGACTAGTAAGTATCTTTTGATGTAATTCAAGCTGCAGTCTTTTTTATCTGGAGAAGATCATGTGGTAGTCCCTGGAATTATTCCTTTCATTCTAATTAGACATTAAAATCTTTATTTATAACTACATGTTGAGATGAAAATGCACAGTGGTCATAACCATTGTGCTTAATAGTAACTAATTCAAAGCCTTAGTCTGCATCTGGCTTCTGTTACCCTTCAGAATAAATTAAACATCCTAAATAGTAGAACCCGAACCTAGCTTCTTCCAGAGTGCAACTTTTCCCATTATTAGCCAGAGAAATTTGCTGAAGATCAGTTAAAGCTATTGTTCCATTATCCTGGGAGTTATTAAAGGCTCCTCACACAAAGTTTCTGCAGAAGCAGCCTGATCTGAATTCTCTACCAATAAATCCTTGGCCAGCATTTTCTCTGTGATTCCATTGTGATGGAATACCAAGGAATGGAAAGGTACTGCCTTGGCGAATTTCCAGAATGTCTTGGCTGAACCAGTCCGTATTTCATAAAATAATTGAACAACACATAAATATAAGTGCATATAAGATCACTTCATGTAAGAAAATGATAAAATTCACAAGATAGACCCAATTTAGAATGTAAAATCATCTCAGCCTCTCTCTGAACAATGTGCTTTGCTGAACATATCCAGTGCTGAGTACTTGTGCCCCCTTGTAAACTAGATCATCTTTTTCTCCTTGTGGATTCTTTCCCCCTCTCTAAACCCAAACTGAATAAATATTTTTAGAACAGTAGAAGAAAAATACTGAGGCTGCACCAAAATATAAAAATACTTTGCTTTTTCTCCTCCAAAAAAATGTCAGACTGCATAACTGTGTTCTGAAAACAGCTTTTTCTCTATTGTATACAAACTGTGATCCGACTTTAGAGTGGTGAGCAGGAACCACTTGATCTTGGTGTCCCTATATCTAATCTGGATGGCCAGCGAGTGGTTCTGGATGAAAAAGAACCAACAAAGGGTAGAGGTAAGCTGACATAAAGACTTTTGTTTCTGATGTCTGGTCAGTTGACTTGGTTTAGTTTCTTCTCTTGATGGAAGGTAAGGTAGATGTGATGTCACATGTAGCATATGTTCCTTTTCACTAAAAATGAGTTTGTGAAGGTCGAAGATGAAACTCATCTGTTCATAGAACTCCAGAACTGCTCAGGTTGTAGGGGACCTCAGAGGTCATCTGCTCTAACCTGTCTGCCATGGGCAGGGGTGCCTCTCCACTAGGCTGCTCAAGACCTCATCCAACCTGGCTTTCAATATCCCCAGGGAGGAGGCAGCCACAACCTCTCTGGGCAGCCTGTTCCAGAGTCTCACCTTCGTACTGAAGAACTTCTTCCTAAGCTCCAGTCTAACTCTGCTCTCCCTCAGCTGCAAACCATTCCCCCTTGTCCTGTCTCTAGACACCCTTATGAAAAGTCCCTCTGCAGCCTTCCTGCAGGATCCCTTCAGGCATTGGAAGGAAGCTCTGAGGCCTCCCTGGAGTCTTCTTCAGGCTGAACACCCCCAGCTCCCCTCAACCTCTCCTCACAGCAGAAGTGCTCCAGCCTTTGGATCATCTTTGTGACCTCCTCTGAACTCTCTCCAAGAACTCTGCGTTCTTGTCATGATGAGGACAGCAGAGCTTGTTGATAGCAAGCACTTCACTGCTGCTGTAGGAGATTTTACACTGGTGATACTTGAATATTTGACTTGCACTCAGCTGCGGATTCACACACATTCAGGAACATAGTGCTTAGGAATAGTAATGAAAATCAGATGCCACATAACTTCTCTAAATATGGCAATTAATTAATAAGAAACATTCTGTGGAAGTAAAAGAGATGCAGTTTGTGAAGCAGCTCTCTACTGCTACGAGAACTCCCTTCTTTAATATGAGAAAGCAGCTGAGCCTACATCTCCACTTCTGGAGTGGAGTGATGATTTCTGGAGGTAATACTAAAAATGTTACTTGTGATTTCTCTGGACAAAATAATTTGAAAAACTAGAAGTTGATCAGCTGAACAGCTCTTGACACAATTAATGTGCTTGTTTAATATAAGCAGCCTTGAGAGGAAAGGTTTGATTTCGTTAGGAGACCTTTTTATAGACATAGAACACTCACTTTTAGAAATGAAATTGGATGTGGTTAAATTAAATTGTGAAAGAGCAGAGATCCTCTCTGGGAAAGAAGTAAGAGCATAAAGGAGGAGGTTTATTGAGGAGAATCAGATTTGTCATTTTTCTGGGAAGCAGAACCAATTGTCATTTTGAAAACAGAGATAAATCTAAATACTCTCATGGATGATTAAAGTCCTAGAAGGGAAACTGGAATCTTGTGTGCTACCAGCTGCTGTAAAAGCCTCAGTCCCAGGATCATTCAAGCAGCAGCCTGAGTTTGTGGCAGTGTAGCAGTGAAAAAAAGGGCAGAATTCTGTGTTTGCAGCTCAGTCTTCAGTTAGTATATTTCTTGTAGACTGATGTAGTTGGGAAGAGCCATTTGTCATATCATAGATTGATAGAATGGCTCAGGTTGGAAGGGACCCTAGAGATCATAAAATCATAGAATGGTAAGGTTGGAAGGACCTCAAGGATCATCCAGTTCCAACCCTCTGCCGTAGGCAGGGACACCTCCCACTAGCACAGGTCACTCAAGGCCTCCTCCAACCTGGCCTTGAACAGCTCCAGGGAGGGAGCAGCCACAACCTCCCTGGGCAACCTGTGCCAGTGTCTCANCTAAGGTCTCCTGGAAGCCTTCTCTTCTTTGTCCCCACCATGGGCTGGGAAGCCTCTCAGCTAGACACAGATGCTCAAGGCCTCCTCCAACCTGGCCTTGAACGCCTCCAGGGAGGGAGCAGCCACAACCTCCCTGGGCAACCTGTGCCAGTGTCTCACCGCCCTCACTGCAAAGAACTTCCTCCTAACATCCAGTCTGAATCTCCCCTCTGCCAGTTCAAACCCATTGCCCCTTGTCCTGTCATTGCAAGACCTTGTCACTAGTCCCTCTCCAGCCTTCCTGTAGGAGCCCTTCAAGTATTGGAAGGCGGCTCTAACGTCCTCCCAGAGTCTGCTCTTCTCTAGGCTGAACAACCCCAGTTAGAAGCAGACCAGGAGGATATGGCAATGTCTAGAAAATAATTGATGTATAGAACAGATTGGGAAAGATTCACCATGGCCTTTCAATGGTCTCTTCTCCTGAGCTGGTTTTTTTCTTTCTTCTTTAAATTCTGAATTGTAGAATTACAAAGTGAATTATTGGCTCTTTGATTGAAATCAACTGAAAATTTAGTAGAACATAAGTGAAACATCAACATCTTTAACTTTTACTTTAAACTTTAACTATTTTATTGCCAGCATTAGGAAAATGTGAAGATGGAGGGAGATTCTGGTGGGTTTTAAGTGAAAGGTGATAGCAACTGTGCTGACTCTTTATATTCTCAGTACACCTTCAATTTTAAAGCTAAAGTTTGGGGTTCTTTTTAATCAAAATATCTGGTTAGTGCATCACTGTTGCTTAAATATAACTTCACTGGGAAATGATCTGTTTGTAGTTATGGAAGGTGTGTTTCTGTTCAGTGTTTACAGATAAACAGAAAGGTGCATCAGTCAAACCGACTGCAACCGTCACCACTTCGAGAAGCCAAGTGTCCACTGTAAGTCTGCTGCAGCGATTTCTGTCCCTTGGATCACCTTTTGTTTCCTTCTGGAATTCTATGCTAAAAGCTGCCTTTCACCAAATGCTGTAACTCGACTGAGGGTAGCTGTAATTCATCTGACATTTCCCCACTGTCAACAGCATTTCTTTGTGAGAACTTTGTCTTCATGACTATGAGTCAAAAAGCTCTTGGGCTGTGTTGTCTTCGTTGTGTCGTGTCTCATGGGCTTATCTATATTTGAAAGCAGCTGAAGTAGCCTGAAATCCAAAGGCCCTTTCTGTAATGTGAATTTTTCAGAGTAAACAATATTCCATTTGTTGATTCCTCTTGGGCAGCTGCTATGGCAAATGTTCTTTGCAGCACTCCAGTTAAAACTGCAAACATTCGTTGGCGTTCAGACAATTGTGTTTGCCAGATAACTTTTGTTTATGCACTTAGACCATATGATGTACAGAATGATACAGCCTCGATGTAAGTGGTACCTTAACTTTCCTTCTAATGCAGGGAGAGGGAAGAACACTAGGAAAGTCTAATTCTATCAAAATGAAAGGAGAAAATGGAAAAAATGCTAGGGAAGTCCGACTGGCAAAGAGAGAAGACTCTATTGCAAAGATGGGGAAAAAAAAATGTCAGAAAATAAATTTGGATGAAGCAGAGGGTATGTGAACTTTATAGCTTACATCTTAACTTAAAGTAGACTTAGAGCAATGAGATGTTGTGTCTGTGTGGCAAACGGTGCTGTGTGTTTAATGCTGCATTGTGAAAACCATGGTCATGATCCTTCTGTTTTTGTTTGGTACTGTTTGACTATGTTGCTGCTGAAGCTTGAGGGACAAAGGTTGAGGATAGCTACAGATAGAGGCCTGGTGGGGTTTGCAAAATGAAAACTGCCTGGTTCAGGTAAAGGAAGAAGGAATTAGCTGCTCAGTTGCGCTTGAATGTCCCATTTGATACCCTTTGCAAGCCATCTAGAAGCTTGCCTTTCTCTCCACCTTTAGATAAGACTTCAAGTCACTGAAAAGCATTCTGCAAAAGGGTGTAGACCCTAACTTGCTCAGGTAAGAAGTTTTGAAAATTATCTGCTAAAATCTCTGACAGTCAGGGCAGTGCAAGGTGATGGCTGCGAGGAGCATGAATAAAAGCTTGGTTTCTATTCAGTAACTGCTGTGGTGATTAGAAGCAAGCAAAAGGGTTATTGGTGATTTTGTACATTCACAGTCCCTTTTTTACCTTTAATTACATCTGAGTAGATTTGGTGGAAAAGAACTTCTAAGAGAGTTTGTGTTCTTACAGAATGATGTCCATGGGACAAAGAGGAGTAAAAATGATGTAGCAGTAGAAATCTTGACACGACACCCTCTGCCCTGGGGCATTAACTGAAGCAATTACCTGGTTTACCAGTCCTGCATGTTCCTCCCTATTTTCCCAAGCAGAAAAAGAAATCAGAGGACAGATTTCCCCCCTCTCCCCCAGATTCAGATTTACTGCTGCTGTTACCTAAAAGGCATATCCATCACCTGGTTATGCACAGCTATGCAGCAAATGAGCGTTCATCTGTGACTCAGTGCCCACTGAGAACCCAAAGAGGTTCTGTGGCTGAGGCTTTAATTGCTTAGTAGATGTTTGCTGATGGAAGAGTTATTACAAACTAGTAGTGCATTTAAGATTATTTTCTGTTGCTTACTATTTTGTTAACTTGTTTTCCCTATTTTAATATTTTCATTTTTCT
>VWYK01126671.1:890-13692 GCA_013399775.1 Semnornis frantzii | reverse complement strand
ACTGAAGGAAAATATGAAACCACTTCCTGTCACACTCCACTCGGGCACAACTTCTTTGAAAACTGGCAAGTTTTTCAAGCTAAGCATTCCATCAAATCCTGCACTGGGGAAAGTCTGACCTCCACAGATACTTGCAAAGAGGTTCCTGGTAACTAACAGTGAACAGTCAGCAAAGAACCTAAGGAAAAATCAAGTAAGGCAAAACTTATGAAGGGCAGCAAGAAAGTAGTGTTATGGGCAGAATTTTCTCCTTCTTGCTGCAGGAAGTTGTTATGAAAGTCACAGAATCGTAGAATTGTTTAGGTTGGAAGAGATCTTTAAGATGATCAAGGTCAACTTTTGTTGTATTAGGGTAGATATGTTTTGTCACATGCTGGTTTTCTTCTGAATTCATTATGAATCATCAAAACTCAAACAAACAGCAGTTCTGGGTCCTGTCCCTCTGTTATCTCACACTTTTTCCTCTTCAATCCACTTTGATCCTTTCTTTTTCCTTGCTTTGGTCCTTCCGCTAACAATCCAATAAATCTCGAATGGGGCCTTGAGCAACCTGGTCTAGTAGGTGTCCCTGCCATGACAGAGGGGGTTTGGAACTAGATGATCTTGATGGTCTTTTCCAACCCAAACCACTCTGTAATCCTATGGTAAACACAACAGGAAAATTTGGAGGAGGCAGGGAGGAGAACTCACGATCCATACATATGAATCATATTTACAAGCAGTGAGCACCAAATCCCAATGCATTTGTCATTGTTCTCCTGACCATGAGTTCTGACCAGAAACCCCAGAAACACAGGCTGGACCAGTGATCTAGAACAAAGGGACTCTAAGGACAGGAAATAGCTGAATGCCAGGGTGACTCCACATGCTGATTCGCTCTAGTCTTCTGCTGAGCAAGAGAGTTAATTCTGCTTCTTGGGAGCAACCAGACTTTAACAACCCCTCCACAGACAAATGTTTGCCTAAATCGCAGTATTGTCCTTTTCCAGACACAGTGCATTCTAGAAAAGACAGAAAGGCAACTTCTGATCAGCCATAACATCTGGCTTCCTCCTGCCCATGCCAAATCTGTCCTAGCACATTTCAGAAGGGGTGGTGCAAGAGCTTCTTTGGCTACTTGCTCCTTCTCCCATTGAATTATATTCCACAACATAGCTTGGAGGACTTTTTGCATCTCTTCTCCCTTTCCAATTACTTTTAATGCAAAAGCCCAGATGATTTTTCTATCATGAGGCTCATTACCCACAGTGCTGCAGCACATGCCTGTAACTTTGGTGGACTGTTTGGATATCTGAGTTTTTAGGCAGATTTTTTGCAAATGAGGCTTTGAAAAGTGTTAATAAAGTAACATTTTTTCAGGCATGTGAGAATGAGTAAAGAGCAATATGAAATCCTTGTAGAAAAAATCCCTGAAGAAGTTCACTCCAAGGGCAGAGTTAAGGTTACTTGTCAGTGATCATTTTTCCACTTGCAGCACCTGGGTTTCCAGGAGATGGTTTATAATTCCAAGAAATCCAGAAATTATGGGCTCCCACTTCCCTAGCTGTAAAACCTCTTTGCTTTTACTAGTGTAACAGCAGGTCTTAATTCAGACTGTCTTTAACTAGGCTGCTGAGCCAAAACAGTGTGACAGAAAGAATGAGCCTTGAGGAAGGCACTCCAGTGTCACTAAGCATCTTCTGTCAGATAAAACTTTGACCACATGAAAAGCTGGAAGGGATAAACGCTGGGACAGGAGCAATAGCTGAGACATATGAAATACAATCCAGCACAGACTCACAGGCATTGGAGATGGAAAAGACCTATTAGGTCATCCAGTCCCAGCTCCTGCCAATTCAGAATTGGCCCCTAGAGTGATGTGCTGAACTTTAAGGGGAAAAAAAGGTTGCCAAAAGTTTTGTCAAGCCTGCTGCACTTGCTCCAGAAGAGAGAAATGAAAACTCCCAAACCTAATGAGCAGGCTTCAGGTCCTAGAGGGCTGACGGTGCCAGGAAAACTTGATTGTATCCCCAGCTCCTCACCAGACCTCAGTGAGGAGCAAAGTGGTAGCTTTCCAAAGTCCAGAGCACTTTCATACTGTATGACCCTTGCAGCTAGAACCAGGCTATTTGGAACTGAAAATTACAGTCTTTGTCCACCTTGGACAAACCTGGCCACTACAACTGTGAGCGAGGTGGGAGTTTGCCTGCCACAGTTAATAAACATCTCTTATGACTTTGCAACACGATGCTGTATTCTGACAGGGAGGAGTATGTCACTTTCAAAGCAATTCCCATGTTTTCTACCCAAGCTTACCACACTGCAGCTCAAATCTCACCTAACTTTGCCCCCAATGATGCAAGAATACTGGGTTCAGTTTGGGGCCTCTCACTCCAACATGGACATTGAGGTGCTGGGCCACACCCAAAGAAAGGCAACAAAGCTGGTAAAGAGTCTAGAGGATAGGTCTTGTGAGGAGATGCTGAGGGAACTGGGGTTGTTCAGCCTGGAGAAAAGGAGGCTGAGGGGAGACCTTCTGACTGTCTACAATCCCCTGAAAAGAAGTTGAAGTGGGGTGGGGGTGGCACCAGGGGACGTTTAGGCTGAACATGAGGAACAACTTCTTCCTCAAACAAGTTGTCAAGCCCTGGCACAGGCTGCCTACAGCAGTGGACTCCCCATCACTGGAGGAATTAAAAAGACATGGAGATGAGGTGCTGAGGGACATGGTTAAGTGGTGACCTGGCAGTGCTGGGTTAATGGCTGGACTCAATGATCTTAAAGGTCTCTTGGAACCAAAACAATTCTCTGATTCTAAGAAGTGTTACATGAATGCATTCCTCAAGACACTGAAAGCCCAGCACCTTGCAGAAGTGACTTGCCTTTTCCAACAGCTTTTTGACTTTTGTTTAAATCTTCCCAGGGGTGAATGAGGTCTAGCAAGAGGTCCTCTCTGCACTCACCGTGGTTCGCGTGTCTCACGCAGTCCCCCAGCACAGCACTGAAGTGCCTCTGAGCTTCTGCCTCTGGGAAGCAATAGTAGCTGTGTCGGGCAAAAGGCTGCCATAGGTACACAGGGAACTCTTTGGGCAGTTGAACGAAGCCTTGAGTCATCTCCTTCTCACTTGACCCTGCACAGAAAACACAGCTCTGTTTGAAATCTGTGGCTTTGTTGGTGGGATATGCTGTAGCAGAGAGACCAGACCTTTGCTAGCAGGGAAGCACGAGAGATGAGAAAAATCAAGTCTCCTTTTTGATCCAACCAACCTGTGAAACCCCATCTGGAGCACTGCACCCAGTTCTGCTGCCCTCAACACAAGAAGGACAGTGTACTGTTGGAGCAGGTCCAGAGGAGGCCATGAAGATGATCAGAGGACTGAATAGCCTCTCCTATGTGAACAGGCTGAGACAGTTTGGGTTGTTCAGCCTGAAGAAGAGAAGGCTCCAGGGACACCTTACAGTAGCCTTCCAGTAACTGAAGGGGGCTACAGGAGAGCTGAGGAGGGATTTTTCATAATGTCTTGTAGTGATAGGACAAGGACCAATAGACTGAAGCTTGAGGAGGGCAGATTTAGACTGGTGATTAGAAAGAAATTCTTTACAGTGATGCTGACAAGACATTGGAACAGGATGGCCATGGAGGTTGTTTAAAGCCATGATGGATGAGGCCTTGAGCAGCCTGGTCTAGTGGGAGGTGTCCCTGACCATGACAGGGGAGTTGGAACCAGACAATCTTTAAAGTCACTTCCAACCCAAACAATTCTATGAATGTATGAATGGGGCACAGAGGGCAGGAGGATACAGCTGGGATGGGCAAACGCAGCAGGCACTACCCACCTCTCTATGTTATAGCGCAGCAACCTGACATATTCAAGGTGGACATAAACCTCACATTTTGGTTAAAATTTCACACAAACTATTTCTTTGGATTGTAGCTGTTAGGGGAAAATGTTGTCTTGGCAATAAAGTTAGTTGTCAGCATTGGTCTCCACCATATATAGAGACCGTAAGGATGCACAGAGTCTTCCATATAGAAGCAAACTGCATGAAACCATGTAGGAACAGCAGCAGTTTCCTGCCTCCAAGCTTTCCAAGCGCAACTGCAAGATGGCCATATGAACTGTCACTTCAAGCCCTCGAAGGGGAAGCAAAGGGAGCATTAAGCATCTTCAGTTTCCACCTGCCCTGAGTCCCTGAGCAGAGGAGATGTTGTACAGCACTATTTACGGTGGCCAAACTCAATTGTGTCTCAGAGCCACACATCAAGACCCCAGCCACAAGAGGTTCATCTCAGAGGGTCTTCAGCACTGTACAGAAGGGAAGAAGAGCCATAAAAGAATAACTGAGCCATTCTTTGTGAAGGAAGATCCATGGAAAGCCCAAAAGTGGCCTTGGGCTGGTCCACATTGCTCAACCCTAACTCCTGAAGAGCTGTGGTGACTGCCTTAGGGCACTACTGCCCCATGGCACCCAACATCTCTGAAAAGGTGTATGAGGGGGGGTCACCTCCCAAAGTCATAACTGTAAGGGGTACAAGGGAGGACTTGAAAATAATCCTTGTCTACATGTTGTCCTTATCCCTTTCCTTATGTGGCATCCCATTTTCCGTATCTGACTTTGCCACATGAGATCTGCCTCCTTAAAGCCCTAATTTTCTCCACCTTCATGGTGGCAGGCAGGCAGGACCACAGAAGTTCCTGTCCCAGAAACAACAAATTCAGCAGCAACAACCTTCCTGCCCTCTCTGTGGAACTTATTATCAGCTGTGAGTCAACAAAGGCAGCTGGCATCTAAAAATGGAAACAAATAAACCAGGAATATTAACAAAGCCTGGGAACAATGGTGGTGCGGTTCCTGCTCTGCTGCTGCACAGCTTCCAGCAGCTTTGTGTCGGGATGCTGGGGAGGAAATGGGGGCAGCATTTCTCTGCATGTTAGCTTATAGCATCTTCTGTGTATGTTCACTCTGGAGCTGTCCTTTGCCTTAGACAAACCACTGTGTGCATCTTCTGTTGCCCCAGTTTAAAGCCCAGCCTGAAAGCCTGTCCAGAAGAGGTCTGTGTATGGAATGGAGTCTGAGGTTTGATGGTTCAGCATCAAGCAGGGCTTACCTACAGGATCTGGAAAATGTTTATCAGACAGCAAATTGTAATCTTCTTCTGAAGTCAGCACTTTGCCTCCTGCAGGAAGAACATGATATTTAGGGCTGGCTCCTTTCTGGTAGGCCTGGAAAAACAAGAGAGAAGGAATCAAACAGAGATATAAGGAGAAGGAAGATACAAAATACACAATTCAAGGACAAAGCTGATGCACAGGGATAATCCCCAAAGGGAAGATGTTTTTGTCAGACTGAAGTTTGGCTACATTCCCTAGATAGGTCAAACCTCAAACAGTTAAATGTGAAAAACGTATTTTAAAATGTCCTGTCAGTACTTATGAGCTGTGGGGAAGAATCAAGAAAATAAGGGAGGGGAGAAGAATGGGATTTTCTTTTAATCCCTATTTGCTTGATTAGTCAGCCAGGACTAGTTTGGCTACAGCAGCTGCCAAATAAAAAGCTCCACTGGAGTTAACTTGAAGGCACCCAAAACCTGTCAGTGTGACTCAAGTGCAGAGGCATGGGAATGTATTGCAAACTACAGTAAGTGTTCTGCGACAGGCAAAGGAAGCTTCAAAGGGCTGGTAAAAGGATTTGGCAGTGTTGCAAATGTATATGGCCAACATAAGGTGTTTGGTTGTACCTTCGGCCATCACCACAGAGCTTCCAGCCAGCTCCACAAGGCTGGAGCTGCCTTGCTGAGGACATCTCATCTCACATTGCTAAAAGAAAGGCAGCAGTACTGAATTCACTTGAGAGCAATTTATTTGGGAGTGCAGAACGTAAGAGGAAGAAGCATTTACCTCTTTAGTCTCAAAGCAATCCACAGTGTAGTCATTTTTTATAACAACATATCTGTCCTTCCACTTCTTCAGGTCCTCAGCAAAATGCAGCAGGTCTGCTTCATATAAGACTGTACCAGCTTCCAGTGGGGGCTGCAAAAACAGTTGATGAGATCTGAAACGACTCTGCACTACCACCCATTGGGAAGCCTTGATTTCCGCATTTCCATAGGGCTGCTGCAAGGGCTTTTCAGACTTCAAATCCAATTTGGAGTCACAAACACATCTGATTCAGGCAGGTACTACATGTATGATAAGATTCTTACGGCCTGAAGTGAAAAGTGCCTTCCAAAAGTACTTCCTGATCTCTGAGACAGAGACATCCCCATTTACCTTTTGGCTGGCATGCTGAGGGCAAAATGACCTTTAGTTCATTATCATCATCATCATCATTGTTTCTCTCGTGAGACCCCACCTGCCTCCTGAGACACCACCAGGAGTACTGTGTTTGCCTATGGAGCCCCTGACACAAGAAGGACATGGAACTGTTAGAGCAGGTCCAGAGGAGGCCATAAAGATGATCAGAGAGATGGAGCACATCTCCTGAAGGGATCTGGGCCTGTCCAGCCTGGAGAAGAGAAAGCTTCACAGAGACTTTAGAGGAGCTTTCCAGTGTTTGAAGTGGGCTACAAGAAAGCTGAGAAGAGACTTTAACAAAAACATGGAGTAACAGGACAAGGGATAATGGCTTCAAACTGAAAGAAGCTCAATTTAGATTAGATATTAGGAAGAATTCTTCCTCATGAGGGTGGTGAGGCACTGGAACAGGTTGCCAGGAAAGCTGTGGAGGCTCAAAGCCTGGAAGTGTTCCAAGCCAGGTTAGACAGGGTCTTGAATAAGCTGGTCTAACGAGAGGTATCCTTCCACATGGTAGGGGAGTTGGAACTGGATGATTGTCATGGTCTTTTCCAACCTAAATCATTCTGTGACTCTATGTTTCTAATTCCAAAACAAAGACGAATTTTCAAAAATAACCTTTAAACCTGCAACCAGAGGCAACTTTTCCACCTAAAACTTAACTGAACCAGCCACAGGTACAGCTACTACAGATCCGAGCATCTGCACTGTCTGTTAACTTGACTTGAGGGCATTTGATACCAGGAAAAAAAAGAAAACTAAGCCCAGTCAGTGGCTGATGCATGCTCAGCTTGTATTTTTCAAACATTACAACTACGAAATGTGTGATTTAAATAGTCAATGCATTAATTATTCCATGCAGGAGAAAGTAGCTGTATGGCACCTTGGGGAGAGGGAAATGCTTATGTACCCTCAAAGAACTATGGAATGGTTTGGGTTGGAAGGGAGCTTTCAAGGTCATCTAGTTCAACTGCCCTGCAGTCAGCAGGGACATCTGCAACTAGAGCAGGGTGCTCATGGCCCCAAACAACCTGACTTGGAATTGTTCCAGGGATGGGACATCTCCCGTCTCACTGGGCAGCCAGGGAGATTGCTTCACTGTCCTTGTCAAAAATGTCTCCCTTCTCTCTAGTCTAAATCTCCCTCTTTTAGTTTCAAACCATCACTGCTTGTCCTGTCACAACAGACTTTACTCAAATGTCTAACCCCAGCTTTCTGATCAGCCCCTTTAAGCACTGAAATCCCACAAGATCTCCCTGAAAACGCCTTCTCCAGGCTGAACAAGCCAAACTTTCTCAGCCTGGTCTCACGGCAGGGGGCTTCCAGCCCTCTCATCATTGCTGTGGCCTCCTCTGGACCTCCTCCAACAGGTCCATCTCTCTGCTGTGCTGAAGACTCCAGAGCTGGTCCCAGCACTGCAGTTGAGGTCTCAGAAGAGTGGAGTAAGAGGGCAGAATCCTCTCCCTTCACCTGCTGGCCACAGTCCTCCTACCTTGGTTTTGAGGAATCTGGACTGGGAGTCCCGGTGCTGCTCCAGCTCATCCTGTATGTGCTTGCAGAAAGCCACTGCATACTGGCGCCTGTAGTGCGGGCCAAAGTTTTTGATGACAGCCTCTGTCTTTCCTTAAGCACAAAGAGAGGTTTAATTGTATTTAATGTTACATGGGTTCAGAAACTGTAATGCAGAACCAAGGCAGTTATCAAGAGTGATCCAAAATATTGCCCAAGCTTACCACTGGCCATTTGCTGCACAGCCCATCAGGGAACTCTCAGAGATGCACTGATCTGGCGTGATAACCAAGCAAAGAGGAACCCCATCCAGGAAAACACTGGGGTTTAGACTTTGTTTTTCCTTCTAAGGGCGGAAAAAATAAAGCCCAAATTCTTTTCTCTAAGAAGGAGGTGATCTGGGTCTCCCTGGGGCACAGTGACATAGAGCCATGGGTCTTCCAGAGCTGGTAAGGTTTTCAAAGACACATAGAGCCAAGTGATACTGGCTAGTTCTCAGCAGTATTATCTGGTTTTATCCCTTAGATTTCCAAGCTGACTCAAACTCCTACAAAAGATGTTTCCTAGGCTGGGGCACTGCAGGCTCTTCTTTGTTTTAATGTAAATAGATACCCAGTCATGTTGCAATAAACACTAATCTTGTATTGTCTTGCTATGATCAAGATCTGAGCAGCAGCAATAACAGCAATAAACACTCTGACAGTCTTGCTTCTGGGAATCTTAAAGCAATTTGCCAGTAACTAACACATCAAGTCTGTCAAAGAAAGAATAATGCTTTATAGGCAGAGAAGCAAGGCTGAAAGGTAAAGGCACCCAAAGAGTCTGAAGCAATGCAAAATCCCAAACCTGGACTATGGTTCAGGTAGTATCCCAACTGTCCTGGGTATTGAAGAGATCTGAAGAGGTCACTTTCTGCCCCCCACCCCTCCACCCTTGTGGTGGTCAAGGACAGGCTGGATGAGGTCTTGAGCAACCAAGTCTAGTTGAGAGGTGTCCCTGCCCATGGCAAGGAGACTGGAGTAGATGATCTCTGAAGTCCCTTCCAACCTAGGCCATTCTATGATTCTGTGATTTGTTGCATTGAGGCCCAGCACAAAGATTTTCTGAGCACAGAACAGAGGAATGTGATTTCACACCTCAAGCAATTTTGACGGTCTCAAAATTCTATTTTTGTTTCTGCTTGGGAAAAAAAAATCACTGAATTTTCTGTACAAGACAAATGAAAAAGGTAGTTTCCAAACAGATTTCTTAAAGTCTTCATGGGTATGGCTTCCTAACCCAGGCCTGCCCTTCAGCTCTCCTGAAGAACCACACAGGGAAACCAGCAAGAAGCACCATCACCTCCAGAGTCCTGGAAAAGCTGAACCACCTGCATCCTGTATTGCTGTTCCCAGACTACAATCTCCTCCCACCACGGCACCAGCACTACCAGCACCAGGACCACCACCAGCACAGAAAAAGATTCACTGGGAGTTTTCATTATATTCTTGTGTTTTATATGATGGGCTAAGACTGTAGCAGCTGTGATTAAATCAAAGAGAGGTCTTGACAGCTTTGCTGTTCTAAACATATAAGCACAGTCCTAGAGTAACCATGCAACACCTCTTGGATTACTACTGATAGATGAGACCAGGCTGAGAGAGTTGGGGTTGTCGAGCCTGGAGAAGAGAAGGCTCCAGGCAGACCTTAAGAGCAGCCTTCCAGTATTTAAAGGAGGCTACAGGACAGGTGAAGAAGGACTTTTGACAGGCAGGGAGTGAGTGATGGCTTCAAAACTAAAAGTAGCTCGATTTAGATTAGACATTAGGAAGAAATTCTTCCTCATGAAAGTGGTGAGGCACTGGAACAGGTTGCTCAGAGAAGCTGTAGAGGCTCCAAGGCTGGAAGTCTTCCAAGAGTAGTAGCTGAGGCCTTGAGCAAGCTGGTCTAGTGTCCCTGTCCATGGCAGAGGGTTGGAAATAAATGATCATAGAATTATAGAATGGGAGGGATTGGAAGGGACCTCTGGAAATCATCAAGTAGAACCCCCCCTGCCAAAGCAGGATCACCTAGGGCAGGTTACACAGGAACACATCCAGGTTAGAAACCTGCCTCTCCTTCAAGCCCTGTTCGGCTGCTTGGCGGAGATAGCTCAGCAAACTAGAATATTGGAGGCTTCACCTGAACTAGATGTTCTCTGAATCCACCTCCTACCACTCTATGATTCTACAACTCTGTGACTGCCACTTTTGCAGAGTCACACAGCAGGAGGCTGGGGTATCTAAGTTTTTCACAGATCTACGTGTGGTACAGCACCAGTGACAACAAGGAGTCCGACCCTCCAGTTTGAAGTGGTCAGATGTTTTAAGATCTGATGATGTGCTTATGTATAGTACCTACTGAGGCAGAAAGTCCCTGCCCATCTGACAGCCCTTTAAAAACTAGCCTGAGTTTAAAAACTAAACTCTGCTTTGTGCAGAGGCAGAAATGTATTCTCCAAATAAGGGCAAAGTTTCCCAAATCCTTTATAGCACTTTTTTCCCTGTTGCTCCCAGCCAGCAGTAGGATATTGTTGGCCTCAGCCCCGGTGGAGTTTCCTGCTCAGGGTTTGCCCCTATTTTCTACTGTGACTTTTTCTTTTCGAGCTCGCAGTGGCCTCTCCCCCTGTTACAGAGGGCTCAGGGACATTGGATCTCACTTGACTGTCTGCATCCTGCAGTAAAAGTTTGTAGAGGAAGTGGGATAAAGAACAAGATTCTGGTGTTCGGAAAAAAAACCCAACAATCACAGGAAATACCTGCATTTTTGGCAAAGTCCTTTAATTGTGGCTACATCAGCTCAAAAGTGATTCTCCACTGTTGGCATTGCTTACATCAGCTTCATGTATGAAGACCAAAGAGAAAGGAACTATGTGATATGTATGATGTGCCAGTGAGAAATACGACAGCAATACACTTTTTATGTCAACTATAAATCAAATAAATCATGAATTCAGGAGTAAGTGTTTCAGGCTGTTTATTCACAGGAACGTTTTGGTTAGAAGAGATCTTAAAAGGCATTGAGTCCAATCGTCAACCCAGCACTGCCAGGTTACCTCTAAACCATGTCCCTCAGCACCATATCTACTCTGCTTTAAAACACTCCAGAGATGGGGACTCCACCACTGCCCTGGGCAATCTGTGCCAGGGTTTGACCACTAGTTTTGGGAAGAAATTATTCTTAACGTCCAACCTAAACCTCTCTGGGCATAACCTGAGGTTATTTCTTCTCAACCTTGGCAGAAGAGACCCACCCTGACCTTGCTCCAACCACCTTTCAGTTATATTCCAGTTTTTACACTATTTGTTGCAAAGGATCTTCACATTAAAAATACTACCTCCTCTTAAAATTAGAAGAAAAGGGGGTTTAAGACATTTTTAATGGGACCACACAAGGACCTGGCCTTGCATTGCTTGGCTTAGCAGGAATAGCAGCCTACCTGTCGGTGGGAAGACAAGCAGGTGGACCCTTGATCCATTGTTCATTGATGGATCTATAAACTGTTTTGGTTTATAGAAGATAAAAAAAAGTTATCTGAAAATAAACATGATGAAAATAGTTATGAATAACAGAAACTCTTCCCATGAAATGATAACGTGGGACAACTGGAGATAAAATACGCCAGGGCAGCTGAAAAATGAGTTCCCTTAATTCTTTTCCAAATTGGATGTGGCTTGCTTAGTCAGAGCTGTTTACAAGGAGCAAGGCCAACTTTCCCACTTGGCTGGTTTGGCAACAGCACAGCTCCAGCCCATATAAACGTGATTTGAAACCCAGCAGCTAGGATGTTTACCCTAGGAGAATACGTAATTTGATTGACTTCAGTAGAAGCCTACATGCAACTGAAATTACCAACTGGAAAACACAGTGCTGGAGATGGAAGGATTTCTGCCCCACTTGCTGAGGGTTTTGATTCTGCTCCAGAATAAATTTTGCTAATGCTTCATGATGCATCTCCTCTTCTGCAGAACCACCCCTGATCACAACAGTTTAGCACAAATTATGTCTTTTAAGACTGAAAACAAATGTCACTGCACTGAGAATGAGAAATATCTTCCAGTTGCCCTACTGGAAATCAGGAATCCTCCCCTAAACTTGTTTATTCTTGCTTCTCCACTGCCTCTGATCCTTTTAACTACATCTGCTGTGCTGGAAACTTGTACATAGCTCTAAGTCATCAGACCCAAAGCACATTCTCAAATACCCAACTTCTTATTTTGGGTTTCACTGCTTTTATTGAAATAAACACACATAGACCTTTAAAGAATAAGACCACTGTTGGAAAGTTCTCCCATGACTTTCTGCTGGTCTAGCCACTGGCTTTTGGCCTGGTGGCATGGACACACGCGGCCTGGCTAGCCTGGCTAGCTCAGCCTGCAATGCATCTCCGCTCTTAACAACATGCTGCCAAGTGGCCAGCACGGATGTAGCTCAAGAGAATTCAAGAAACAAAGGTCAGAAAACAATAATTTCTTGGTTGGCGGACAAGAGAGGGGTTGTTCACAGTCACTGGATCTCAGCTGCTTGGAAGGTAGGATAAGAAAAAGCTAAGAACTTAAACATAGAAAGAATCATAGAATGGTAAGGTTGGAAGGGACCTCAAAGATCATCTAGTTCCAACCCCCTGCCATAGGCAGGGACACCTCCCACTAGTACAGGTCACTCAAGGCCTCGTCCAACCTGGCCTTGAACACCTCCAGGGAGGGTGTTGGGAAGGGTGGGAGGGAACTTGCCATCGAAGTTGTTATTTCATTTAAATATTGGTGTTTGGTAGTGAGATGCCCCTTCCAGGGGGAGCAGGATGGCCAAGACCCTTCCTCTTTCTAGCAGAATTGCTTGTACCCATCACCTTTTGAATGGGGTTTTCAAGAAATGTCACCATCAGTGATACATATCTCCTTGGAGGTCTGGGGGTTCTTAAACTATTTAAGTTCTTTTGAAAATGCACTTTGGCCCTGTCCAAAAAAAAAAAAAAAAAAAAAAAATTATCTTTTTGAAAG
>VWYK01126670.1:0-36465 GCA_013399775.1 Semnornis frantzii | reverse complement strand
CTCCCAAACCATCACAACCATGTATGGTTTTCAGCATGCAGCCTCCTTTTGTTTCAGCTGTAGGGCTGGGGTTTCTTTCAGGAATTAATTACTTGATTTAATTTTCTCCATTTCTCTTATACTTTATGATACTGTTGCCTGCTTCAAAGAGAGTTGGGTTTCCTTCACAGTATGTTTCTAATGCGGGATTGCTTTCATAGTATATTTTTTACTTTGACTTTGACTTTTTGTTCTCGATAGTGGTTTGAAAAATGTATTTGCTTCTCATGAAAGGTACCAGACCGTGACAGTACTGGAGACAGAAATCTTCTCTTTCTGCTACCTTTAGAGTACCTATTTGGATCCTGCAGCAACAGGCACTTCTGTAAAGTTCTCCATCTTCACAACTACCTCAAACTCTGTATATTCCTCCATATATTAAGAAATGGGTGGTGTCTTTTACCTTCATGAGCAGACCATGTGAAGGTAATTACAAGAGTCAATTATTTAAAAACAGCCAAAGTCTGTGCATGATCCAAGTTTTGTTGATAGCCTCTCAGGGGAGGAAACTATTCAGAAAAGAAGGAATTTTAATAGCGAATTTTCTGACAGCAAGTAGCCACAAATGCATCCCAAACATCTATCTTGTCTTCTGTGGTAAGCACAGAGGACAGGACTAAATGTCCTTTGCCTAGTAAATAGCTCTTCCCATTACTGTGTGTGTAGCTTGGAAGAAAGTCCCCATTTTCCTTGCTCCGGTCAGTCCTTAAAGCCTTAATTACAGAGGTCAGAGAATAGGCTGACAGAACTCAAGAAGAAAACAGAGGAAGGAGTTATGATAAGTGTAGCATAGTATACTTCTGTTTGGAGACCTTGTGTTATGACACCAGCCAACATGTGTGCCATGGACCTTGTGTGTCATTTCTCAGTAGAAGAGTCTTCCTTTCAGGGGGCTGGGACCACCCAGGCAAAAGGGAAAGCACCTTGGGATATACGGGCACCTCAGACGGGCTTGCTGAACAGTATTTTCCCTGCCGCTGCTGAGAATTGAATTCATATTCATCAAAGGCTCTCAAGACAGGAGATCTGGACACCCAAGCTGGAGGAGGTGCCCTTTCCAGGAGTTTCTTAGGACTCACTTGTATAATTCAAGTTCTGCTTACATACCACCAGTGAGAGTAAAGAGCAGCTGTTAATTTTTTTTCCCCCCTGTGTGTGAGTAATAAAAACTCCTGGTTTACCTGGAAGCCCCTCTAACTGACTCCCTAACACTGCCAGTGAATCCTATATAATCCCACACTCTGCCTGCTGGGAAGTCAGCTGTGGAGTCAAGCACTGCAGGGCTTTCCAAGTCTCTGTGGTCACCCTATTCATTACTCATGAAAGAGACAGCAAAAGACCCAGATCTCAGGGGACCCTCTCATCTTTGCTTCACTCTGTTTGTTTGTTTGTTTATTTTGCCACAACACAAGCAGTAGCCTGGCCGGTCTCAAGGGAGACCACTGCTCTTAAGACCAGGTTTTCTAGAAAAAGCATTCAACTTTTGGGTTGCTATCAGCCTTGTTTTTGAAGTAGTTCATCCAGGATTTTCCTCCCCTCCACCACCTCTCCTTTCTTTGAGTGAAATCTAGTAGAAGCAAGGTAAAAGTATCACAATTTATTTGTTTAATACACAAAAATAACAATAACAACACTGTACATAAATGAAAAGGAAAGGTACTTCCTGTAAATTTCTGCAAGCTTCTGAAAATAGTCCTGGAGTCAGCCAATGTTAATACTGCTGTGCAGCCAGAGTTTCCATGAAAGCATCTGTACCTGGGTGTCTGGACAAGTAAAATTGTGCAAATAACTACAGCCTCTTTTCTGGCCAAAATTCTGCTACATTTCAACAAATGAACTCCCCCTTTTTTCTTACTGGAAAAATGGCAAGAAACTTTTTTTTTTTTTTTTCCTCAAGCCAGCTCTGATACAAAGAAAAAAATTTTTATTCATTAAAATTATTGTTGCCATCATGCTGTACTCAGGGCCATAGCCAGCTGCCACCACTTGGTTATTGAAGGCACAGACTCATGTGTACTGATGGCCATCTGGTAGAGTTTGCTGCCAAGCAGAGGGAGTGGTGGGATAGGGGATAGGACACATGTCCATACTCTTTTCAGGGCCTAAAATATAAGTGCAAACTTTCCTTTTCCTACAGGATAATAGGTGAAGATGATGTGAGGCAAGAACTTGCAACCCACTCTTTTATGTCTGCCACAGAGCAGCAGTGCCCCATGTTGAGGTGGGTTGCCCACGGCAGAAGCAGCCATCTCAAACTGCCAGAGCTTACACACAGAAGACTTTCTGTCAGTGTCCAGAGACAGATGGGTTGTTAAAACATTAGAGCATGAAATGAACTGCCCAGAGTCACAAACAGAGCCTGTGGCACCCAGAATACTGAAAAAGGGGTAGCACAGCACTGCACATGGTAATGTGCTGCTCTAGAAAGATTTGTATAGAGATGTTGTGGCTGAAACTTTCTCTGCAGCCATTGCCCTCCATCTTCTGAACTACCACGGTCCCTCACTTTGCATTAGATAAAGCCTGTGACATCAGCTCTCTGATGTTTTGCTGTGCATTCTCAGTGGTGACGCTGCCACTACTGTTGCTGCACACTGGTCTCTGAAAGACTATTTTGACAACTTCTGTTACCAGAGAATGAATTTGGTTTTTATTTTTACAACATTTGTACTTATTTTTATAAATATGGGCAAATAAATAAGTAACTCCCCAGACAAATAGAAGCTCTTCCTCCTAGCTGCTTTCATAAACAGTCAGGTAACCAGATGGGCATCCTGGCACATCTGAAGTGGGTTCTTTGTCATATTGCAGGCAATGGCTCTCTAGATGATCCAGTCATGATTCACATCCTTGATGTACAGAGCACGGCACTTCAGCTAAGTCTCTAGGCAGCCCTGAAATCACAAGCAGTTGGCTCAAAAGCTGGGCTAACTACTTCCTCTCCTGCTCTACTTGCAGATTTACATTCGGGAGCCCCTCCTCAGCTTCCCTATACATTGTCCATGTCAGGCACATCTGGCAACATTCACTCTCTGGGAAGAAGGAGCTCCTACCATGGTGATCAAAGACAGTTCCTGCTCCTTCCCAGCCGAGAGATCGACAGCTTCTCATGCAACGCTATTTTTCTCTTTACCATGCAGGATGAAAAATAGTCTAATATCTTTAAAAATCTTTTGTGAAGAACAGACCTCTTGTGATGGACCCTTGAGAGGGTACAAAGTGAAGGAAGATGCCATTCCACAGCACGTCCTTGCAATGTTTCATCTGATGCTGGACAAGAGGACACAGACACCAGTGCTTTCCTACTTGAAGAACCTCACTGTGGCCAGGCAAGCATCTTGCAAAGCCCTACTATTTAGAGTGGGATACCCTGGTCAGAACCTGAAGGAAGGGGGAGGGAATGCTGTGTATAGCATATTGTTTGAAAGGAACAGAAAATTGGGGTGGTTTTCCTAACCCCCTGACAGGAGCTTTCTGTTTCATTTTTTGGCAGCTTATTATTTCTAGTTACAAGACAGTCTTCCTGGGAAGACTGGAGTGGTTAGGCAATAGAAAGAAGAACTGCCCCTTTTTGTTGTCCTGACTGCTGGACTAGAAATAAAGTGGGAAGACTACCCCATCCCTGGAAGTATCTGAAGCAATATATCCTGAGGTATGGAGATTGTGAGCATCAGCTCTGAGGGGGATTGAAAATGGTGAGAAGAGCAGGAAACAGACACAGAGACAGATCTTACCAGGTGATAGGAAGAAAGGGATAGTTCCTAGGGACCTAGCGAAGCCTCTGCAGAGATGCTGTATCCCACAAAGTAGAGGCTGCACAACAAAATGATGTTGTGCTATGAGAAAACCTGAGGGAAATGGTCACCTTGCACATCCAGCATGGAGAATTCCTGTCAAATTCCTTTATTTTTATTCAATTTAACCTGAAGATCTTATTTCTCTACATTGTAAAAAGATCTTTACTTCAGTTTAGGTTCTCATAAATCCTGGCTTCGGGAAAAAATAAACAAGTGAGACTCCCTCAAATGTCTGGTTGATTGAGGGTCCTGTCATAAGCAGTTTAATCCTAACTTTGGCCAGGTCTAAGTCTAAAGTAAAAGATTGTTGTGTTTTTTGCTAAAAGAGTGGTAAGAAATCACTACCCTCCAAAAAATCACGTTGAGAAAATATCTAGCACTGTATAGAACTCTATCTTGAATTCCTTCTCCTTGTAGCAATGCTGACTTGAGAATTCACTTCTCTAATTATTCAAATGAAAGTCTCCAGTGTAGGCCATTCCTGAAGGCAGCAAAAAAGCCTTCTACAAAGACGTGATAGAAGCTGAAAAGCAGTTAGAACTTCTTTAATTTAATCTGCAAAACTTGAAAATGGCGCAAGTGAAATATATGCTAAATAATAAGAATTAAAAAAAAAAAAAAAAAGGAAGGGACACACACAAATGACAAAAAAAGTGTGCTGCTGCTGACTGAAATATAGACCAAACAAAAACCAAACAAACACCAAACAAACAAAACCTCAAAAACTAAACAAACAATAAAAGATGAAACACAGCACCCCCACCGCAAGGATTTGGTAGCAGTAAGAAAATGAGACTGGCCAAAATGGTCCCCCAGTCCTGGACTCTTGTTTCTGGCAGTGGGCACTTGTATCTCCTTACAAAAAGGTACAAGAAATGGATTTCTTGCAGGTGTAACCTTTCCCATGCTGGCCCATCCTCTGGCAACCCGTAGTTCAGGGATGTCCTGGCCAGAGGATGAAATAATGCTAAACATCAGCTTCATACCAGGGCTTTCTTCCACAGCCTGCTCCATCTACCATCTATCCACCATGCTACCACGGTTTGCCAAACTATTGCTGCCTGCAGAGCCATTCAGAAGGACACTCAGAACATTAATTCAGAAGGATGTTCAGAACGTTCATTGAGGAGGACATCCAGAACATTGATTTAGAAGGGTGTTCAGAACGTTCATTCAGAAGGATGTTCACAAAATGTGTGTTCAAAAGGATGTTCAGAACGTTCACTCAGAAGGATGTTCACAATGCATGTTCAAAAGGATGTTCAGAATGTTCACTCAGAAGGACATTCCACACAGAAGGAAAAGGCTCTATCACAAAGATGGTGCCAGAAGACTGTCATGCAGGTTTGACGTTCAGACATTCCCTTACCGTAAAGGTACAGCTCCAACCTCGTTTGTCAAGATTTCAGTTAGTTTTAATTGTAGATTGCAAACAGAACACTGAAATACACCAACCTGGGGATCCAGTGAGACATAATTATCTGCTGAGAGGAAATACTCATCTGGCAGGTGACCCCATGACAACTGGAAAAGATTTCTGCAGTATCAGAGTTAAAAACTGTTCACAAATTCCTTGGGAACTAGGAAATATACTTTGAACAGAGGAACTGCAGCTCTTGGGCAAGGGGAATTCACTTGACAGCAGTTAGTGGCTGTGCTGCAGAAAACATAGCACACTCCCATGATGAAACTGGAGAGGAAAAGGACAATTTCTTATTTAGTTTCCTTCTTCTGGCCTGAGTTTGCTCAGAAGGAGGGATGGGACCTTCTGGGGACTTAGCTTGAAAAATAAATGACACCTTTTTTCCCCCAGCGTTGTTCTTTAAAAGTTATTAAGCACAAATTCAAAGTTTTCCCCTTGTTATGTCTCTTTGAACTTGACCACCATGAGTATTGTAGGAATATGAACAAAAAGGTGCTGAAGCAGACTGCCGCTTGCAGGCTCTTTCTCTGCCCGCTGATGAAAGGAGGTGATAGTGCTCCATCAAGCAAATGTTTCTTAATTGTCTTCCTTCTGTTGTCTTTGTGACTAGGAGGAAGGGCAGAAGTGGGATGATGTTTCAGATGGACTCGAGCAAGGAAATACTGAGTGTGGAAGGTAGGCACCCCCAGCCACAAGTAGACAAGAGCCACTTCTTCTTCTCTGAATTTCAGTGCCAGTGTGAGGTCCTGGACTGACAACTCCAGGGACTCGGGTCTCCTGCTTAGCCACAGAAACATGACACTGAGGAGTGGCTTGCTGGGTTAAAACAACTAGAAACAACTAAAACAACACTAGAAATACTTCAAAAGAGGATCAGGGAGAGGAGTGGAGAAGAAGGAATTGTATTGAAAGATTAACTCGGGTACAAAGCAGTAGGAACCAAAGGAGGCAGGAGCAATCCTGTGCAACATCCTCAGTGGTGAGCTGAGAAACAGGAGCAGCTCGACCACTGTTTGCCAAGACATGGTGCAGACAGGAGGACAGTGCAGGTGGCCAAGAACGCCGCAGGGAGGGCAGGGTGGGCTGTGGGATGAGGGGCTGCCCAGGATCACGTGCTTTGGTGCCACCCAGAGCAAGGCATTGGACAGACAGGTGAGAGGGAGTCAGGGGGTTCACAGGAGTCAGCGTGGTTCCACCCGCTGTGTGGGAGAGCAAGGCAAAGCCAGGTTTCTCCATGCCCTCCCTGAGTGCTGCACTTTCTCAGCCTGCTTGACAGAAAGGAGCAGTTAACATGGGAGGCAGGCTAGTCCTTGGAGCAGAGCTACAGATGATTAATTGTATCAAGAAAAAGAAACAGTGTCTCCTTGCTGAGCTTTGTAACAGGCTTCATATAAATTTGCGTGAAATATTATGTGGGATTACTGCAACCAGCCAGGAGTTTGGCTGCAGGAGCCAAGAGCAGGATGGGAGCCTGGCCAACAGGAGAAGCAGGAGATGAAGTGGATCCTGTTTGCCAAGGCTAGGAGGAGAGCCAAACCATAGCTACAGTAGCATAGTAATGAGAAATGGGAATTGCATTCAGCATCAGTTCTTATCATGATCATTGTTGCTCTGAATCTTATTGTCCTGCCTTCCTCTCCACCCTTGCTGCAGGCCATAGAGAATGTAAGATAATCGCAGAAGGTAGAGAAAACAGCATCAAAAACAGTTCAAATGCAATCCTGCTGCAACCCACAGCTGGTGTGAATAGAACCACTTACTCACCCATGAGTGCAGATCAGACTGCTGTAACACATGCTTCCTGGGCCAGGGAGGGTTGTAGGGATGGGATTAGTGGGAGAAGGAAGAAGGGTGACACTAGCTGTCATTTTCCAGGTAGTTACTCGCCGTGGCATGTTAAGAACCATGAGGGAGAATTAGGACTTCAGGACCTTGTTGGACCTTCCTGGTTTCTCCCACTTAAGCACATTTAGTGCTCATTTCCTTTCCCATCATGTTCCTGTTTTGGTTCCTATTCATTAAAAAAGCAGATCCTGCCCTTCAAGGCTAGAGAGGGCTGCAAAGGAAGCTGGACTGCTAACTGTTGTCTTGTCCCTGCACCTGAGGAGTCCCTGGTTGATTTAAGCAGAGAGGTCTCACCTGGATCTCCACATCTACGAACAAATAAGGTGTGTCAAAGTATGAACTGCATGTCTCACCCTTATTTCCTTTGAGGAACAGATTGCAGTCCCAGAATCCTTCCCAGGAAGCTGCACCTGGATCCAGACTTGGCATCTTTAGCCTGTAATGGCCTGATACCCCAGCCTTTTACCCCAGAAACAATTCAGATCCTGGAAAGCTTTGTGCTTTGGGACTCTTTCTAGGATTTCTGATTCTGCACAAGAACACCTTGATCTTCATGGAACTAACAAGGGGTGAGGAAAGCCCCAGCCAGGCTTTGGGAATGTGCAGATTGTCACAGCTGAGCTGCACACTGGAGGTGCTCTGCAGGCAGTAGCCCCTCTTGGCAAGCCCAAGGGGAACCTCAGCATTAGCTGTGCCCAGTGGAGCAGCACCAAGCCTGCCCTAGCCAGGCATCATGCTTTGCCTGTGTCTGAGGCCTTCACACTGCAGGATGTGCTACTTTCAGCTGGGCCTGAGCCTGTCTCAGCAAGGGTGGGCAGTGGGATACACTGGAACTGGTGTGAAAGATGCTACAGTCCCAGCCTGTGTGCACAGACACCCTCCAGCCTGGCTAAGAGAAGGGTGTTTTTTCTCTCTCTTTTTCCCTCCAGCTGGAATGAAATGTGAAATCTTCTCATAAACCCAAACTGAGAGATTCTTGTTTTCTCGAAAGACACAGGGCAAAGACTTGGATTTCTGCTTGCAGCCAACACTGAGGGAGTTTCCCTCCTGGAGGGAGGGTGCTTGCCAGCCTCATGGGGTGTCAAGAGTGCCTGGAAAGGGCAGCACCAACTGTTGTGTCCCACTGCCTGGGGAATTCATCCCCTTGCTCTCCAGCAACACCTCTGCACCACCCTGGTCTCTCATCATATGACCTGGGCTGTGTGGTTCCTCTCTCACACTTTTCCAGGAATAAAAGGCACAGCTTTTCTGGTGTGCCAGCTCTAGGCTTTATTTGAGATCACCACTGTCTGGGGAAGCTCAGAAGAGATAGTACACTGCTTTTATCACATGTTTTAGGAACTGTTATATATCCATGTGCACGGAAACGTGTTAATAAATTGGCCTGCAGCATAGATATAGTCTCTCTAGGGACAGAAATTAAATTATGAGTGTGTAGGAGAAAAATCTACCACTAAAGCAGCTCCTCTTCAGAAAAGGATGATTTGAAAATTGACTGGTTTGAGGTTAATGAAAAAGATTCCCTGTAGTAGACATCCTGAAAGGCTAGAATACACACAGGTGGAATGTGGCTCTTGTTTCATTTTCATTTCCTTTTGCAGCATTAAGAAGTTAATTTGGGCACTGCAAGCCAGAGTCATCTGTGTATCTGTTCACCAGAGTACCCAGGGCTCTCCTCATGCACAAGTCAGATCAATACTAAGCTGCACAGAACCACCCAGACTCTGGTAGTGGTGCTTTTGTTTCATTTGTTATGTTCTGCTTCTTTCAGAAGAAAGGGTTTCTTAAGTTGCTCTGAACCGAGACAGAGCAAAAAGTAAATTGTTTGCTCTTTCACTTGAGGCTGAGCCCAGAGTTTTGTTTGCTTAAAGTCTTCAAATGAGCTTCAGGTTTGGCGATGTGGCCAAATACCATGATCTGTATTTCTGTTTAACAAAGGCAAATTCTCTTCTACTCCCTGTATCTCTTGCCCCTGCTCAAGGTAAACAGATGTGTTTCTGTCCATCAGCTAGCAAACAGTAAACTTTGTTTCCATCTCCCTGAGCACCTTACCAGCAGCCATCTATCCTTCCTCTCTTTATTCTTTCTGGTTGACAGACATGTGGGTAGTATTTCAGGCAGACACTCTTCCAAAGCCAGCTCCTCTAGGTAACCGTGGTCCTTTACTGCACATCATGATGGAATACAAGTAGCAAAAATCAACCATCTTCATAGTAGCTCCTTGCCCTTCTAGCTTTCCACAAGAAGCAAAATTCTTCCCTTTTGCCTGTGCACCCCAGCAGAGAGGAATGTCTCTACCACTGGCAGACAGCAGCCTGATACAAGCTGATCTGAGCTATAGATAATTTGAGTTGAAAATTGAGTAAGAAGCTCATTTGTCTGGACTCCTCCTTAAGAGGGCTGCTGCTGTGACAGATGCAGCCTAATGGCACTCGAAGGGGTTAACACACCTGGAAAGTGAGTTTTCAAATTAATTCCTTTTCCTCTTGGCCTCAACATAAGGCAATGCTCTATTAGACTTGACCTTTCAGTGGAACAGGATCCAGAAATCAGAGTCCCTTTCCTCCTCCTCATCCATGCATTAATCTAACAAAAGTGAAAAGGTGTCAGGAAGGCTAAGAATAACTGAACAGATCTTGTTCCAATGCGGAATAAAATACAGGACCCTCCAGAAGTGGAAGTAACGTGGTTACTTCTCAACTCTAGGTATGGCAAGTGTACAGAAAAACCCCAAAACATGGGCATAAATGGATTGAGTTACTGAATTTAATTTTTTTTTAAAGTAATAATTTAAAAAAAAAAAATTAATAGGTTCACCATTTTGGTAAGACAAACATGAGGGAATAACAAAGTATCTTTCTAGAATATAAATTATACCTTTCCCTCCTGAAACAGATTTGTGCAATGACTTTAAAATGCAAAAGTGTCCCCCTGCCCCATTTCTACTGCTGTCTTGGGAGGGTTTCAACATCCATTCCCCTTGCTCAAAAATGTTTCATCAATCTTGTCACCTTGGTCCTACCCTGTCTCATGAGGTAATGGATGGAGCCCAAGTAGACGTGAGGATGTGCCATCCAGGAAACCAGACCAAAACTGGTATGTTTAAAAAGGTGTTTGAAGAGAGCACAGGATGGCTGAGGAGGGAGAGGGAGCAAAGGATGTTTTTCAGCCAACACTTTCCTTCCCCCCTTCTTCTCACTGACGCCTGCTGTTGCCCAGCAGCCCAGAGAAAGGAATATGTGTGTGTATGTGTGTGTTTCTTCTTTGGTGGGGGTCAGGAAGGAGGAATGATAACCAGATCCTCATGGCACATCTGTCTTTGGGTCCTCATGGGAGCCACAGCTGTGCAGGGAGGGGCGAGCGAGAGGAAAGGGGTGGGAGGAGCAGTGTCCAACTTCAACTTTCTAGAGATGGAGTTATTTTAAGCAATATCTGCGAAACAAGAAAACATGTGTTCTCCCTTCTGCAACGCGCCGGGCAAGGCTCAAACGCCAGCCTGGGTTGCCCAGGGTCGCAGGCCCCGCCAAAACAAACAGAGAGCTCTGAGGTGGGTCTGAGGCAAAGCTGGTCAGCAGTGAGGGGTGGCGTCGCGGCCGGGCCACAGCGCAGTGCCCGGTTGGCAAACAGGCGCCGCAGTGTTGAGTGCCCCCTGGCATTCCCCTGCACACGCTGCCACCAGAAAATGCTCCGTAGGGTGTGGATGAGGGATGGGTCTCGCCTGCTGGGCATGATCTTGGTGTGCCTTGCAGATTGGGACTTACTTTGGGTTTGCTTGTCGGGTTTTGATCTGTCTGGGCTCAGCCGGGCTCTTGGACAGTGAGGGCAGTGGTGCCACGTTGCCCCCAGCTGTGGTGCCACACAGGCCTTCTGGCCTCTTTGCGACCATGTCCAGCTGCACCCTGCTTCCTGGGCTAGCGGTTCACACCCTCACATCTTGGCGCCTGTTCTGCACCCATAAGAAACAGCTCACACACCCCCTGAGAGGAAGCATTTAGCTGCAGGGCACAGGTCTGGGGGTTAGTTTCCTCAAATGGAAGAGGTCATTCAGTTGTATCTCCAAAAGACAGGTGCTTTAATTGAGTTTTAAAGACAGTCTGGGCCAAGAGAGGCATTCAGCTTCATTGTCAGTAGAAATAAACCAGATTTTGCTGGGAAAGCAACAAATATCTGTCCCACAAGGGCACCTGTTGTACTGGCTTTGCCCAGGTAGAAAGTAATGCTCACCCAGCACCTCGTGAAGGAAAACTGGCTTAGGTGGGAAGCATTCACATCTGTCAGTGGTTTTTGGAGTGCACTCACATTCTGCTGAAGCTCTTGGGTCTGAAAGATACATATGAAAGGGAAGAGGAGGCTGGAGATTGGAGAAAGTAGTGGAAAAATTCTCACCCTCTTTTCCTTCCTGGATGCATTCTTGGAGCCACATAAGGACATTTTCATGCATTGGGGGAGCAATCAGGGAGGAAATAAATAATCCCTGCAATTTTGGGTACTTTAAGCTACAGATCTGCAAACGTGGCACCTATCACAGACAGATGGACAGATAGAGCTGATAGGTGCAGCAGCAGTTGAGCTTCTTATGATAAGGGTGTTTGCATTTCTGAAAAAGTGCAGGCTGTGGAATAAGGCTGCGTTCAGATGGCTTTTGTTCCCTGCATGATTATTTTACATGTGAATTTGCTGAGTGCCCACGACTCAGAGGCAGTGGGGAGCAAGGGGTACTTGGGATTCCTGAGAATTAGCCCCAGGATGTGTAAGTATTGCATTAAGTCTCCTTAGCATTTTACAGATTTGGCTGATTTTCAAGTTCTTTAAAGCATGACAACATCCATTTGTCCTATTTTCCCCTTTGGTGTGGGCGTGTGCCCGTGATGGGAGTGCTGCTATAGGAATTTACCTCAAAAACAACCTTTAAATGCAGCCTCTTGTTTTCCCAGGGCTATTTGTTTACATGAAAGTCTTCGTTATGCAGGAGGCACCAATGTGATTGAAATTCCATCACACAGTAATTAATTTATCTTCATTGCACCAAGCTATTAGATAGGTTAGCATTATCCCCATATTAAGGGAGAGAGGTGAGGAATAGAAATTAACCCATGAGGGCCCTGAGAGGACTGTAGGAGAGCCAGAAAAGGAACATGAGTTTTGCAGAATGAACAGGCCAATGCCTTAACCACATTAACATTCTTCCTAAGGTTTTATTTGTGACCATATTCTTTTTCCTGCCTGATCACTTAGGGCAAAAATGACCTGTCCCGAGATAACACTGAAACTAAGAATATTAATTCTCTCGTCCTAGTCTTAAATTATAGCATTGTAAGCATATAGCATGGTAACTTCTGAGAAAAATACTTCTAGAGATCAAGAAGAAAACCGGTAAGGGCCAAGTGTGGAGAGGGCAACAGCTATGGAGGGAAAGAACATTTGGAAGTATCTGCAGAGGATCCAGCTCAAAATACTTCTCACCATTCATGATTTTTCTTGCCACTTCCTTCCATGCCCCTTGGAGGAATAAACATGGCATCAAAGAGCATTTGTTTTAATCCTCACCTATGATGCATGTACATGCAAAGATGTGCCATGTTACTTCTTTAGTAAGAATTCAGCCACCTAGTTGGAGAGGCATAGTCTAAAGGCTGCAGGAAAACAATTAGATCTCCTTTTTAGTTTTTTTGCCTTTGCTTCAAAATACATCTTTGCACTAGTTTTCAAGTGAGTGCAGAGCTGAAAAAAAAAGCCTAAGTCTTATGGTTTCTCTGCAGCCTTTGTAAGTATAGAGTACAAGACTCTATACAACCTCCTGTCAACTCAGGCTAGTTTTGAAACCATTTCATAGTGCCAGTCTCAGACCTGCCAAGTTTCACAGTCTGTGCTTGAAAATGCACTCAGCTGGCTCATGGCTTCTGTCTCGCAGCCCCTCATTGCAGGCCTGCCACTTCACTTAGCATCACATCATAGCTCTTTGGTTCTGGGAACCTCTTATACTGGATGGAGTCAACCGGCCTGCCAACCATCCAGTCTGGGATCTGTGCTTCCAAATTTGAGTGATTCATTTACCAAGACTGCATCCCTCTAGCTCTACCATCCCAGTCTCTCCCAAGGAATCTGCATAGAGAGAAACACCTTTTGTGTAGGATGCCGTTAGCCATATCAAGAAAGGCCTGCCCTACCCCTCTGTTTCTGTCATGCTTTTGCTTTGCAGAAACCTGGGTTGTGTTTAGGTGTCTTGTTATGCATTGCTCACTGCCAGAGCCTGCAACTGTGAAATGATGGCTGCAGAGAAAAGTACATGCAAGCTGAAGTAACCTTCCTTAGAGAAAAAAATGGGATCCGATTTATTTTGGGGTCCTGAGCTATAATTTGCCTGAGAGCAAAAGTACTTCCCAAAAGTACGCAGCTCTGGTTTCAGAATAGGTAGTGGCTGTCACATACATGCATGAGCAAGGAGAGACAAGAACACGTCGGCTCCTTGACAAACACATTCCCACATACTGCACACTCATTGCTCTCCCAGTGCTGTGGCTCTGCTCTAAGGGTTTTCATAGCAGCCACAGAAATGCTGGTGGCATTTTGTAGTAGTGAAACTTGAGTGGAAATTTCTTACTAATCATTTGATCTAAACCAAGCCAGGTGTTAGCTGAGCTGAAGTCCTAGGTGCATCCTCCTTTGGGTAATCCAACAGATTTGCTGTCTTCAGATCACCAAGATCCTAGTTTCAGCCTGCAAGTAACTGGCAGGGAGCACACCCAGCATAGCACCTGTGGGACGCAGCCCGCTAATTCACTTGCAAAGTTTATCTTAGCATCTAACCACCAGATACAACAATTGCCTTTGCTTAGGGAAGTGTAGGGCTTAGAGGTAACTGCTGGGCTAGCAGCTGTGATATCATGGATAGGAGTAGCTATAACATATTTCCTCTTGAAGCCAAGGTTCTAGACAAAGTATATGTAGACTCGAAATAAACCTAATTATAGGGTTCAGCTAAAGCTTTTAATGGGCATGTTTGCATTCATCATTAAACTCAAAATAAGCCTTTCTCTACCATACAGAAAGCAAATTTGTACAAAAATACCTAAATACATTATGGAAGAAGTTTAGTATCCTTTCATAGTCAGCACAAGCTTTGTTATAGACAGAAATGGTGAAAAATTCCTCATTTAGGGGCTACCGGATTCTAGCTGAACTCATGGCTGTGAGCGGCAAGTCACTTGACTGTTATGGGTGAATGTTCCAAGATGTGGGAGAGATGAGCAGGTCTTACACTGAGCCCTTTAAAGACGAACCAGGAATCCACACATGTAGGTCCCGTGTCATTTAGAAGAAGTCCAGTGAAACAACCTTCCATCCCATTGAAAACAAACCCCCCGAGCTCTGTGACTGGCAGCAAGAAATCTGAAGGCAGCAGGTAATGCTGTCCTTCAGCAGGAACCGTTCATGCATAGTTAGCAGGACTGGAAAAATACAGCATAATGAGTTTTTTGTGTCTGGGTGGATAATGAATGCTTTTTTAATGTCTACAGGGCTTTTACAGGTGAAATTTGAGCCAGAAATTGGCATTATGCCAAACCCAGCTTGACTCTCCTCTCAAACTGGCTGCAAGGCACAATCATATTCTCTGTTCTTTCTCTCCCCTTTATCTCTTGAAAGGATAATTCCTGAAAATTTACATTAACAGGCAGACTTGGGCAGGGGAGTGGGTAAGGGGCTTGCTTACTTACTTTCTGGAAACTGCTTAACTTGAGATCTTCTGTCTCCTCTCAGGAGCCATTTAGAACTCATTTACTTGACAAAAAGAGATGGGAAACAAAATATTCTAATATTACTTGTTCTAATCTATACAAATAGACTAGAGCAGAGCACCTCACTCCTTCCTCAGGCTCTGTTTTGCAGAGCTCCCCTGACTGGCTTCTGAGCAGATAATACAATGGTCAGAGCTAGGGGTGGAAGTGGTAGTGTGGAGAAAGAGGGATATTGCTTTCCAGTTTCACAGTTACAACCAGTGGGAGTCATTGTAGGTACTCCCTGGCAAGGTCATGTTGTGTTGCTCAGGGCTTCTGTTGGACGTGCAGCCTAAAAAAAAGCTGCTTCCTGGGGCAGAAGCTCAGAAGAGATTGCAGGCACACGGTCTTCATCTGAGGATGGCACATACATGCCTGGATGGATCTCGTTGCCTACAATGGGCATGGTGTTCAAGGCAATGCTTGAGATGCTCCCAAGGGCTTGCAGGCACCTTGAAGAACTGACCTGGCAAGAGTATGTGCCTGGAGCAGGTACTGCTCTGCTCTTTGTTCCTCTGGTAAGGTATGCCTGGTGGTGTACAGAAACTATGTTCTCTGCCAACATGCAAAGGTGGCTCTCAGAAAGCCACCCACTGCCAGTGCTTCACGGTGAATGCTACCCACATTGTCCCTGGCATAGAAACTTAGCCAGCCTGGAAATGGACATTATGACAGAAAAACAATGGCTCAGCATTTCTTCCACATTTCTGGTACAATGGGTTTATTTTCACTGTGCCATGGGATGAGCAGGAGAGGCAGGGCTGCTGAGCTCTACTTTACCCAGTGTAGTATAACAGGAAGGCTTTATGCCCTGTGAATGTGCCAGCTTGACAGGAGTGGCGTGATGCCTTCTGCCATGTGCTGCCAGCCTGCTGCTGACATCCACGTTCCCGGCTTTGCTCAGCCTCTCCACAGCAGCATCAGAGCAGCTGGGGCTGCCATTAGATAAAGATGAGCAAGGGCTGCACGGGTTCGCTTTCTTTCTTCTGTACCAGCAGATCTGACGTTTGGAACACTCTGTGCCAGTATTCAACCTCCGGTCTTTCTATTTTACCACGTGATTTAGTCACCTCAAAGTCATTTTTTATGACATGAGTGGACTCTCCTGGGTTTTTTGGGAACATCACTGTAAATGTGACAGAGGATGGCTGCTTTGAGACTGGTTCAATGCCAGGAACATGAGCAGCACTTCAACCTCGGGTCAGAAAGTGACAATAACTAAGTATCTTTCTTGTTAGCTCTTGGCAGGTTTGTGTTTTTCTGAGATATTAAACCAGTTTGTAA
Source organism: Semnornis frantzii (assembly GCA_013399775.1). Classification (NCBI taxonomy): domain Eukaryota; kingdom Metazoa; phylum Chordata; class Aves; order Piciformes; family Ramphastidae; genus Semnornis; species Semnornis frantzii. The sequence continues at coordinate 20,302 of VWYK01126670.1, read as the reverse complement.
CCTCTGTGTAGGAAAGCTTGAGGTTTCAAACACCATAAGAAAACTTCTCATGTATTTTCAGGGTTGTGTGTATCTTTGACAAGCTCTTGCTGCTAATCCTTCACTTTCCTGTCCTAGCTAATAGAAATCAGGCGATCCCCATGCATGTCCAGCTCTGGGCGGGGTGCTGCCTTTGTGGTCTGAAAGCCAGTCATTTTGCTGTCTTGATATGGAAGGCATTTGACATGGATGGAAACTCTGTTTCTGAACCATGTGTCTGATTCAGGAAGAAGAAATAATTTTTGAGCCACATCCCCCAAACAACCTGAAAAGGTCACTGCCTTCTGAACTGTGTTATAATGGATTTTTGTTTAAGCTCATTTGGCTTTGACTTCCCTACCTCGTTACTTGCATCATAGGGAGTGAGGTTTTCTTTTATTCCCAGGATTACAAAGAGGTCTAGAGTAAATAAAGGAGCCAGCATACAGACAAACAGAAGTATATGCTTACTTATTGGCCCACCATTTCCTGAAATCAGTGGGGAATTTTGATGTTGGAGATGGCAAAGCACTGTTAAGTAATGTTATCTATCCCAGTGCCAAAGCAGTTTCAGCTGTGGGATATTATTGGCCAGGCTACTTTTAAGTCTCAAGTTTGGTCTTTGAGTTGATTATCTAGATCAGATAGGGCTACAGAAGAACAGTCTGTTGACCTCAAAGCCAAAGCACTTGCTTGGTTCTCCAGAGCCTTGTTTAGGAAGTTCAGTTGATGGTAGTTGGTGGTGAGCACTGGCCTTGTAAATAGGTGCCATCCTAAACAGTGTTGGTTATTAGTGGTGGATTTTACAGGTAACTGGCTGAGTATGAAAGGCAAAACCAGTTAGCAAACAAGAAGATTATGAAGTCAGAAATGGTTCGAGAAGAGCAGTAAATAAGGCACAACAGAACTTGATGACTGAGCAGAAGCCAAACATGAGGATTTGGTTTATTTCACATCAGTTAAACTTCAGCTGAAACCACTCAGCAATTGCAGTCACAGAAGCTTCACAGCAAGGAGGATTGCACTAGGAAAACAATTCTGGCTCCAAGGTCTAGGCGTGTTCAGCTCAGTAGCTTTGTCTACATTGTTCTTACTGTTTTTGTTCCATTCCTGGTGTTTGACAGATGGATACAGGTTTTTCTATTTTAAATAATTTTATTTCACATTAATTTAGAGCTGTTTTGTCATAGATGCTCATTTCTCTTTATACTTATGAGGTAGGCAACAGCTCAGCAGTTTTCCCAGGGCTGTCCTGCCAGGATGTCCTAGTCCTGAGAATAGAACTAATTGCCCATCTCATTCATTCTCAAGCCAATAAGTCCACACAACCACTTCAGAGATCCTTACATTTTAAGGACCCAAAATGATGCTGCTGTATATTTGTTCTCATCATCTGCAACGTAAGATGTGAAACTACAAAAGGGGTATGACCAGTAATAACTTCTGCATAGGTTTTTCTGCCTCTTTCTCCACTCTCAGTCCCAGGCAGCAACAATTACAACATAGTGTAGCAATGTTATGTAAACACTACTGAGAAACTGCATATAGACTTCAGTGGTCATTACACCAATTACCACTAATTGTAAATGGGCTTCATTTTCTTAGTGATAAGGTTATCATTGTATACAGCAATGGTGGAGACCTGTCCGGGTTTTCATTCATTTCTTTATCTCCAGGAAGAGGAAAGCCTCTTAGGCTGACAGTTTAGTCCAACAGGAAATATATATATCCATGAAGGAAACCTCGAAGGGCTACCTGGTTCCACCAGCTCATGGTAAGATAAAATGAAGGAGAAATTTGTATTCCTTAAAAAGTCATAAATATTTCACAAACAGAATGTCATAACCCTACAGAGTGTCTATGGGACAGAACGTGGAAAGTTTTGGGTAGCTCAAACTTAGGATGGAAGGAAATTGACATCAAAAGGTCCTTTGTCAAAAAGGAAAAGCTCTACACACCTGGGAACACCAGAAGAGTTGCTGTATAGCTAGGTGCTGACCTGCTCATATAGAAGTGCTGGAAAAGCACAACAATGAAGCTGTCATGTTTCTTTCAAGTCTGGCATAACAATCCTGACTTCAGCTGAAAGATAGCCCAAAATCTTTAAATGCAAAGATTACAGCAATCTAAGTAAGGAGTGATGTCTAGCTCTGATGGACATCCAGGTTAGGCTGTAGGGTGTTTAACTTACACCTCTGCTGTGATGAAGAATAGTGGTCTTGGCTTTAAGGGGCAAGGGTCAAGACTGTCATGCATGATTTCCAGTATTGCACCAAAGTGAGAAATTATTGTCACTTACTTGCTTCTGAGATTGGTGCTGGTGACCAAACACTGTATGGCTTAGGCTATTGTGTGATAGACTGCACTCTGGTGACAGCAGATCACAGTGAGTGTTGGATACCTAATACAATCAGGTGTATTGAGCCCTGATAAAGGATATCCTAGGAAGCAAAGCCTCTCCAGGGTAAAATTACAGGCCAAATGGGTTTTATTATTAAAAATACATGGTAAATTACAGGCCACATATGCTCCTGATTTCACTGACTTTAAAAATAGAAAGTGAAAGCTCCCAGCTGGGAGTACAGCTGCTGCTAAATGCTAGTAGAAGTCGTAGCTGGGAGCGCCACTTGTAAATGCAGCAGACTACAACTGAAGTGGTGGGAGACTTTTGTTTCTCCTTAGTCTGCAGCTGGATCTTGGAGGGAGGGGGTGTCTTCTGCAGTGCCCGAAGGGTCAGCTTCTCTGAGGCAGATGTAGACTCTGAAGATTCTCAAACATTGGCAGTGCTTAGACTGTACTTCTAGGAACTTGCTGTTATTGTTGCTGACTTTTTAAATTATTCAGGTTTGAGCTTTTTAAAAAGTGCATCCATAAGGACTGTCAGGATGGAGCTGGGCTGCAGACTTCGTGACAGCAGGTGATGTTGAGACGAGGAAGGCCAGCTGGTGAGGACAGTTGAGGGCAATTTTAAGGAGTTACAGAAATGGTGAAGGGAAGAATGGAAGTGAAGAGAGGAACAGAAAGTGGTTGTGTTGTGCCTTTTGTGCAAGTGCCAGCACCTTCCCCCAGCAGTGATCTATGGGGTGAAGGCTATCCTGTATCGGCTGTTGGGAGGGACAGCCTTGGAGATCAAGCATCTTCTTTTCCAGAAAAGAATAACTCACACTGAGTCACTGTAGAAAAACCTTCCCTCTGCTCACTTGTGCTTTGGTTGTGTTGTTTAAAATGCGCCTATTTATAAATGCTTATAAATACCGAATTCAGCTTCTTTCCAGTCTTCTGTACAAAGTGGGAGTCTTTTGTATAAATAGACTTTAAAATGCAAATGTAAACAGTCCTTTTGCCTTTTCCCTTTTAAAAGAGAGAAAGACTGGGACTGTGGAAAGTGTTTTCAGCTTGCTGGTGAGGCTCTGTGCAGGGTCTGTGAAATGAGAGACTCCAAGGAGAACAGCTGCTCCCTCTTGATCTTTCATGTCTGCAGTGCTCCTGACTTGTACAGAAGGGAAAATAAGTAATGCTATCTTGTTTAATCATGCTGTCTCCTACCTTGCTTAGCATTTAGCGACTGGACTGGACCACCTAACTCGAAGACCTGCTTTAAAGGCAAGTCTTTGATGGTAGACGCAGAGTGTGGGCATTTTTGAAGCAAGGGCACCCTCTGATGGAAACGGGAAGGGGAGAGCAGCCGAAAGCAGCTGCAGCAGGGAGCACACATATTTTTCCTCTCTGAGTACATACATACACTAAGCTTTGTGGAAGAATCAATTCCTCTCCTGTTCTCAAAGGAATGGTTTGATATTCTACAGTTTTTAATGTAAAAGGGAAAATATTTTTTTTCCACTGTAGATCAAAGCTTACAAAAAATAATCATCTTCTGCTCAGAATCAAAAAAACACTTCACCAACCTGAGAAGCTAAATAGCATCTTGGTATCTTCTGGTCCCAAGCTGCACGCTAGCACAGGAGCAGTTGGTTCCAAGGAAGCCAAACCTCACCTTTTGCTTAGATATTTTTTCTTCCTGCAAACTGTATCAGCAGCAAATTGGCTTCTCCTGAGCTTCTGCTGGTGCTCTAAGTGGTGCAACGAGTGTCACAAGGCATAGGAGGACATAGTAGTTGCTACTCTGTGGGCACTTATTCTTGCATGATTAGTCTAAAGAGTTCTTTCATGTGAACCAGTGTAGGTGCTCACTGTGATTTGCAATCAAATTGCCAAGGCTATAATGTGGTTACAGGGAGCTAAGAACTTTGAGAAGCACTTTCAGCCTTGGTTTGTATGTCCTTAGACTATCAGAGGACCACTGAAGGAAGCCACTGCACGTGCTTCCATTTAATCATTAGCAATTTGATCTTGCCCTGAGCGCCCACAGGCCTGTGTGACACAAAGGATATGCAAGCTGGCTGAAACCACATCAGACAGAAGCGGTGGGTGATGTCCAGGCATGCCAGCTGCACCTACTGCATGGAACATGCTCCAACATCTCCTGAGAAAGTCTGGTGAGTCACATCAGGCCAGCAACACATCCCAGCTGCCTGCATCTGTGGTTTCTCCTGCTGCGTTACTGATCAACAAAACAAGGAACACTGACTGCCTCAGCTTCAAGCCCTGCACATGTAAACAGATCAGTGCTGTGTCTGTAGCACAGCCTCCATGTGGATGCTGACGTAGTATTGTAGTTAAGACTGCAAAATAGGTTTTGCTCCAAGTTCAGTGTTTTCCCTTACTCCTGAGTTTCTGAAAGGTTCTACTTTCTAGGCTGAAATTTTCCATCACTGTGCTCAGCCAATGGCTTTTGGGAGAAAGTCTGAGGAAAATCCGTTTGACCATTCTGTGAAAATAGAAAATGAAACAAAGCTTCTCTGGAATATGAATATAGTGAATATAGTGCACATCCAGTGAGGAAAACAGGAGTGGAAAACATGACTGGGCTTTGATTAGGAAGCTGATTAGAATGTTTTCAGGGCATGACTCCCTCTTCACTTGGATTTACCCTGATGTATCTCTTCTGATTTCATTCTTGGCACATCCTGGTTTAGGCGACAGTGGAGTTAGATGCTCTTTTACCCTGGCATTAGAGTTTTCTGCTGGCATGTGCTGTGAGTGTCGATGTGTTGTTACTTAGAGGAATGTGAGTAAGCAACACAGACAGTCCTTAGCCTTTGGCCTGTGCCATGAGGTGTAGGAGCTACCCTACTTCATGACACCACATATCTGCCAAAGAAATTGTCCTGTGGCAGGAGTCATTCAAAGCCTGGAGATCCAGAGAGTGGGGGTGGGGCGGTGGAATTTCCTTTTGGGTGAATTACATCTAGTGCTGAGCTCTCATGTGTGAGAAAGTAAATATTATTTGGTATGTTCTTGATGCGTTGATGTTTTGTACACATGCTTATGTTATTGTTAGGTAATGAGGAGCAAGAGGGGCAAATAGAAATTTCTATGGAACAATACTATTTTGTTCACATTTCTACACGTGTCAGTAACAGGCATAACACATCCTCTTCTTTTCATCTGTTTTCAGATGTTCTTTTCATCTGTTTTCACCCAAATCCAATATTCAGATGACCCTAAACAAAGACAGTGAATTTCCCACATGTTGATTTTGGTCCTGGTACTTCTCAGGTCACCCACAGGTGGCCGTGGTATAATCCTTCGCCTGCAGCAGACGCTCTGGGTCAGGTCTGCAGTGAAGCTGGGCAGGGTAATGCTGACGAATTGCAGCAGCTGGGAGTCTGGCTTGCTGCTGTATTTGGGAGCTGTGGTGACAGAGGTGACTAATGTGTTGTAGTGTTTCTCAAGCTTTGAGGCTGAACATCCTGAGGAAACTCTGATCTCAGAGCAAACCTGAAGGAAGTGCCTTGTGTATGTTGTGGGAGCGGAAAGCTAGTAGGATGGATGAGAAGGAAAGGATTTTTTAGGGGATTTCTAATGCTCAAGACTTGGCAAAACCAGATCTTGGGACAAGCTTACATTAATAAACAGAGCTTGTTTTGCTGATTCTAGAGAAAAACTGACTTAGTGAGAAAGAAATTAAAAAACTCTTCTCTTAGAAGTTTCAAGTTTTCATAAAGGAAAGAATAAAACCAAAACCAAAGCAAAGAACTATACAGGGGAAAGTTCACATTTCCACATCTTTCTGCATTTTGTCTCCTAGTCTATAAACAAACGAGCCTTTTCCAGAGGAGCTAGTTCAAGTTTACATCTTGGGACCAGGAACTGTGTCATGAAATCACTCCATGGAGCGAACCCTTACTGTGCAGATCCTGGGCCAAAGCCTTTGGTGTGGCTGAGACCTCTTATCCTGTGGACAAACTAAACAGACAAGTGGGCTGCGGGGGTTTTGGAACTCCTTCCTGCTTCATTTGGCTTCTTCAAAGTACTCAGCACAGTTAGTCCTATGCGATGGGGAGACAAGAAGAATAAAGCACTAGCACTTGGTTTACCTGGGGTAGAGAAATTGCTTGGACCAGTGAAAGTGAGTCAGGCAAACTAATTTTTCAGTCCTCCATTATGCACTTTAAGAGTAGCATCCAATTTATCTCCCAAAAGTTTCAAGCTTGGAAATGTCAGGAAATGCTATAGGTCAGGAGAAGATATGATGGGAAAGACATTAAGGGCAAGATTCAGTGTTACCTAGCACATAAATTGCCCACAGTAGTCACTGTGATTGGCTCAAAGTTCAGCAGTTCACCCCCTGAGCTGTATGCTCAGGATATAGCTGAAGGGCAGTCAGGCAAACGAAGCCTCTCACTGGTACCCACGAGCACGGACGGGCGTTCCCCACTGGACAGCTTGGCCAGAGGCGCCCTCCTGTGGCAGTTCTGTGGAAGTATGTTTTTCGCCGGGATGAAACGGCCTCCAGCGGCACAGCTATGAAAGAAACTTGGCTTTGTGCACGGTGGGTGTTGAGTGTACGTATATACGGAGCTATTAAATGCTAGTAAGCAAGCCGAGCACATGCCGCTTGTGTTGGGCAGATCATTAAATTTAACCTGACCTACCCCATGATAACTTGGCACATTGAGCTTAAGCTTGAACAGTGAAGCTGTTTGCACCTGTGTGAGTCTGGCCTGCTGACTGCAAGCACACAGCTATTGCTCTTCTTTATGTGAGAGGTTTGAAGGCAACACATGTTCTCTTTGTGCCTAGAGTGTTAAGGTGAACCAGCCAGCAGAGGAAGGATGGATGCTATATGTGAAGTTAGCCCTGAAAAGGTCTGACCCAAATCTGATGTATGGCTTAGTAACATTGATGGTGTGATGAATTTGTGGACCATGTTGAGAAGCTGAGTGCCAACCCTCCCATTGGGTGTCAATGCTGATACTGCTAAGAAAGGTTCATATGGTCACACATAGCAAAGCACTGCAGATTAAGACAAAGGAAAACTCTCTTGGAGGTTCAGGGATTGCCACCCACCCACCAAGTTTGCTGACCGCTGGCAGGATTTACAGCTGTGATAATTACTGTCAAGTAGCACAGAATGGTTAGGGGAGGGGGGGCTATTGGTGTCTCATTCACAGTGTTTTGCAGGTTTTTGTCACAGCATTTTGTGTTTACAGGCTGCCTCTGGGGTTCTCACTGGAGATTTACAGCTGTGGCCACCCTGGGTGGATCGTATTTGTCAGCTGAGTGTACAGAAAGGAATCCCACCACAAATAGTGTTTTCTTGTTATTAATGAACAGAGAGAGGGCAGGACTGACCCCTTTAGGAGCATCACACATTTGAAACCACAGAAGCTAGTCATGAATCTGTTCTTTAAGGGTAGTGACTTCATGTCTGCATTGTTACACACAAACTACCATAATGGCCGTATCCTATTAACCATGATGTGTTTTAACTGAGACAAATCTTGATTAATTAGTGATACTTCACTAAGAGGAAGATTCCAAAAGGATCTCTCTAAAGTCAAGAGTTTTGGAATACTGATGCCTAAAGTTTAAAGGGGGACCAAAAAAAAAAAAAAGTTCAATTGGAATGAACAAACATTTTTGAACAGTGGTGACACATATGGCCACATAGTGCAGATGTACACACTTGTTAATCAGCACCCACTTTCATGCAGGTTCCAGACCGTGTTCTGACACCCACTTGGTTAAGCTAGAGCATAAACAAACATCAGTTTGCTTATTCAAAATGACAGCATCCAAAGGGCTGAACCTCAGTGTAGTCATTGTGTAAGAAGCTGTTTCCAAGAGTTCTAATGTAAGAGACCTCATTTTATCTTAGGTGCTTGAAATAATAATATTGAGGTGCAACACTTAATCATAGACTCATAGAATGGTAAGTTTGGAAGGGACCTCAAGATGATTGAGTAGAATAATTTCTCAAATCTTAGATGCAGTATTAAATACTATAAATTTTAACTCAGCCATAAAGAAATACTTGAGAAGATATTTTAATCTCTCTGGGTTAATGAATTCAAATGTTTGGTAAAGCTAATTGTTAAAATCAGTGAAGGTAAGATTCTGCCTGTTGTTGTAGCACATGAACAAACACGCGCCTATAGACAAAGAAAAATCTCTCCAGTGCTGTTTCCTTTTAATTACATTTTAATTTTTCTTCCTTGATGTCTTCCCTTGCTCTTCTGCAAATATATCTTGAGGAGAAGTTCATGCATGAGGAAATCACGTGCAAAAGGCTCAGGGATCACTGATGGTTCGTTGTTAGGGGCTTCAGTGAAACTTAACTAACGCTCAGTGCTGAGGAGTGAATCTGACCTACAGTGAACTAATATGGCACGTCTTGGTATTTGGGGACTGGCAACAGCTGGCAAGTTAACAGTCACCTTCTGTGCAAGCATAGGACATTTTTTTCCCAAGCAGTTTGACAGGGCTTCCTATTCTGAATTCACACATGCTAATAGCACAATTACACATCTTGTTTGCTGCCACTGCCTAATTATAAAATATAATTTTCCTCTCCTAACAGAGAAGAGGAAATGTAAATATTTTCGTAATCATAAATCTTGATTATGCAGATTGATGTTTAGAAAATTAGGGCTGATGATGCTGTTGTGTAAGGATAACTTCCCATCACAGAAAAAAAACAGTGAATTAAAGTGAAAGACTGGAACATGCTGTAGCATTCTGACAATAAAGGAAATCCTGCAGAGAGACTAATGGCTCTAAAGTGTTCAGCCAGAACCGTTTCTCTTTCCCTTGTCCAGGCAAAATTCTTTCTGAAAGGGCTGTTTGATATATATGCCTCTTTTAAAAAGTCTTCTAAAACTGTACATTTTTGTTTCACGATTTTATGATTCAAAAAAATAAAACCGAGTTTTAAAATGAAAATGCCAAGGCCAAGTCTTTAAAAAATGTGTAAGCCAGTTTTCAGTTCTGTGCAGTGCTGCAGTGACTGATATTTGGTCCAGTCTTTTTGATATACACAATATCATCTCCTTCACACCTCTCCTGGACAATTGTGCAATGAAGCCTTGACTTACAGTTTTATCAGGGAATAATTACTGTGATCAGACACGACCCTGTTAACTGCAGGACAAAGCCAGAACAAGCCATTTGGCTTCCAAGAGAAGAAACTCTGTTGCTCATGCAAGTATCTTTAATAATATTTACTTATAAATGTAACTGACTGGCAAAGAAAACTGTAAAATGTTTTCATTCCTCCATGTTTGTCCCAGCATGAAAGTCCCTCTTTTAACGACTTGCTACAGCTAGCTCCCTGCCAAGAGAGGTGAGGAGGGTGGGGGAGCAGGCACAGTGGGGAGAGCTATTTTAGGAACTATGAAAAAGTTTGCAAGGCTCTTTTCCTATTGTTATTTTGCTGTGATTTTGCTTCTTGAGAGGTTCCAGGGCAGGATGGGCTCTTTGCCATTCTCTGTGAACAAGGTATTGAGCATGTCTACACTGCTGCTGTGCAAAGGAGGGCTCTCACCCTAGCTGCAACTTTGCGCTTCCTTCTCACTCTGACACTGTGTGTTCCTGGAGACTTGAGAAAGCTCGATAGCTGTTCTCCCACAAACTGTGCTAAATTCATAGAATTATAAAAATGAAGATTTTTTTTTTTCAGTTGAAAAGCCCTCTGAGATCATTGAGTCCAGCCACTGACCTAACACCACCATGGCCATTAAACCATGCCCTGAAGTGCCGTGTCCACATGTTTCTGGAACACCTCTAGGGATGGCAACTCGACCACCTCCCTGGGCAGCCTCTTCCAATCCTTGACCACTCTTGCAGAAAAGAAATTGTTCCTAATATCCAACTTAAACCTCCCCCGGTGTGACCTGAAGCCACTTCCTTTCATTCTATCACCTGTTACTAGGGGGAAGAGAGAGACCCCCACCTTACTCCAACTTCCTTTTAGTGAATTGTAGAGGGCAATGAGGTGTACCCTCAGACTCCTCTTCTGCAGACTAAACAATACTACTTCTTTCAGCCACTCCTCACCAGACCTGCTCTCCAGACCCTTCACCAGCTTTGCTGCCCTTCTCTGGACATGCTTTGACATCTCAGTGTCTTGTAGTGAGTGGCCCAGGACTGAATCCAGTATTCCAGGAGTGGCCTCATCAGTATCAAGTATGCTCCCACTATGGGCATGATGACTTTCCTGCTCCTGCTGGCCACACTATTCCTGATACAGGCCAGGGTTCTGCTGGCCTTGTTGGCCACCTGAGCCCACAGCTGCCTCATGTTCATTCATCTGTCAGCCAGTACCCCAGGTTCTTTTCTGCCAGGCAGCTTTTCAGCCACTCTCCCTGAAGCCTGGAGCATTGCATGGGGCGGTCATGACCCAAAAAATTACCAAGGCTGTTCAGATGCTGCAAAGCCCCTCAGTGCCACCAAAACTGCAAGACTGGAGCTCCTTACACCCTTGCTGAGTTTCAGCAGTGCCGGCTCCCTTTACAGTGTTTTTTAACAGGCTGCATGTTTCTTCTTTTTGTACAACCTGTACTTTCAGAAGCAGTAATGTATTTGTGGGTGTCTGGTGAAGGGATCTCAAAAGCCAAGCCAGAATGTAAACAAAATACAGTTCTTCAATAAAATTCAATAAATATTGGCCAATATAAACCTGAGGGAAAAAAAGTCAAGCTGTGACATTAAAGCTTGCGAACTGATGAAATCCCTCACCTTAGCCTTTTTTCAAAGCACCAGAAGCAGACCCTGATGTACATGAACACACAGAGCCTGTGTAAGGATGGGATGCAGAGACCAGTTAGTGTACTTGCTTCATTTTGTAGGGAGCAACTTTTTGAATCTGTCTGTGCACTTAGAAGGTGCAGTCTGTACATACCAATTCTATTGTCAACTGTGATTTCCTTGGAAAACAAACTGCCCTGGCTGCCTCTGGGACTGCTCCCAAATTGAGCTTAGTGCTCACTTCCAGAGAACTATAGTAGGAAATTTAGACCAGCTAATGTAAACATTAGTGTCTGTGTCCATAGAGAGAAGTTTAATAGTAACAGGTGGGCACCGCTCAAACACTTCAGTGATAGAATCTAGAGGAGACTGAGGGGTGACCTCATGAACATTTATATATCTGTAAAGAGTGAGACCTGAAAAGATGGAGCCAGACTCTTTCCGGTGATGCTCAGTGACAGAACAAGGGGCAATGGGTGGAAGTTGAGGCATAGGAAATTTCATGGAAACACGAAGAGGAATTTTTTCATTGTGAGGGTGACAGAACACTGGAACAGGCTGCCCAGGGGGATTGTGGAGTCTCCCTCTCTGGAGATATTCGAGACCCACCTGGACGTGTTTCTGTGTGATCTGCTGTAGGTCATCCTGCTCTGGGAGGGGGTTTGGACTGGATGAGCTTTTGAGGTCACTTCCAGCCCCTAACGTTCTGTGATTTCATTTACACAGCACTGAAAGGTGGCTTATCTGAAAAACCTAGCTAGACTGTGGGGCAGCACTGCTCCACTGGCACTTGTCTAGGTCCAGAACAAAAGTTTATTTTGCCTAGACTCCATGAAAGCCATATAAATGTCATATATCAAAAATTCCTTTGGGAAAACTTGTGCTTTTGATTATACACTAATTTTTTTTTTAAGGAGCAGCTTGTGGTGCAGAGGGAGAGTCCCTTGTTGGGGCAAGGTATACAAAGTCTGACAGAGCAGGAGATGGAGGCAGCAGCCACTGCATACTGATAGGATTACTCATCAGACAGTACAAAGATCTGAGCAGCTTTGATTCCTGAACAGAAATGCATCTGGACAAATTCTCCCAAGTCACTGCTGAAAAAACAGTGATGGGGTGATTTCAGCACACAGGGAAGTGTTTGGTTGGAAACACGAAGGGAGAAAAAGAAATAGAAGTTAAATGTATGGATATCAGCTGAACAAAGAGAAGTTCTTCCCTCAAGCAGCATCCTAACAATAAAGAGTTATAATAAAGTGCTAACTTGTAGCACTATTGTCGTACAGTACAGATTGCAGTTCTGTCTACATCTCTCCCTCCGTGCTCATGATCTGCAAGGCACAGCATGTGGCAGTTGCAGCAGAGGTGGGGAATGTGGCAATGTAGTGGAGAGATGGACGTAAGTTTCTGACTGCACCGTAGGAGCACAGAGCAAGCTGCTTTGACCTGTGGCAGGAAGGATAGCCCAAATCCTGAGCTCCATGGCCACTGAGCCATTTGTGCTGTTGTGTGTCTGCTTTAGCCATCCTGCACACCTTGCTGTGGGTGCTCTCCATGGCTGAGTTTTGCGGGAAAAGCTGCACTTGTACCATGAGAAGGAAAAGCTGTGGTATCTGGCCATTGCATGATGGCATTCCAGTTGTCACAAGAAAAATGCTTCACACACATGACATGTATGGAAGCTCTACAGAATAGGTTTTTTCAGCCTGGAGAAGACATAATGGGAAAGGAGCTGGAGGTGCTGCAGGACAAATATCTGCCTAATGGTGGCAGGAAAGGAGGTAACTTGGAATTCATTATTTGCTATAAATTGTGATGCTCCAGCTTTATTCTACTGAGGCAACTCTTAAAATATCTCCTACTCTAGGCTATAAAAGTTTGACAGAGTAAGGGTTACATCCATCCTTGCCCTGGCATGAGTTTTTCCAAAGTATTTACTGTAGGGCAATATCAGAAACAGGACAGTGGATTGCCTGGACCTTTTGTGTCAGTACCATAGCTCAATTTCAGTGCAGATGGTTATTATTTGTATTTTCTTAACCCTCTAACTTTTTGGTATGATTGGGAAAGACAATTTTAAAGGATTTTTTTTTCACTATCTGTTTATAATCAGATGTTTTCTCTGTTTTTTCAAGGAAGATTGAATATTAATAATAAAAATAATATTCATACAGGAATTAATAACCATTATTCAGAACAGATTATTAATATCATCTCAAAAATTCAGGGAAATTCCCTGAGATTCTTTGGATTTTCAGTCAACAGGAAATAGTTGCACAAAGGATATTTATGAACACAGAATTAAACAGTTTAAACAATCAGAACTTGGAAAATAGGAATGTGAAAACAGGAAAAATTCTGACTATGCTTACGGAGCCTTAGCATTAACTCAAGCATATGTACGCACGACACCTTGGTCCCTGAGTAAGTTTCCTGTACAAAGATGCTTCCAAAACTCACCATAATGATCCTGCAGTAAAATACAAAATATTCCAGGTGGAGGGAAGGAGAGAAGAACTGAGCTGCTGCTAAGCCTTAGCGCAAGCTGCAGACAGGGGGCTGCAAGAATTCACAGTTAATGAGCTGTGAATGGGGTACTGCTCCTGGTGAAGGGTCAATCCAGAAAGGCAGAAGAGCAGAAAAGGGCCAATTTCTAAATCACTCTCCATTAAATGCATCATTTTGAAAATGAAACTGGCCGATAGGCACTAGCATCATTGTTCTGCCTACTGAATTCAAAGCTTCGTGCCTCGTGTGACCATGCAGGCAGGTTGAGGGGCAGCACAAGACACATGACACATGGTGCTAAGCTCCTAGCCCTCAAGGCTCTGCTGCTCCATTGTTTGCTCAATATACTACAACTCCCGGACCCACAACAGGAGGAGGAGAGCAAGGGTTGAACCGGCCTGTCGGGATTTATGCCCTGCCAGGACAAAGACTCATAGGATCATTTAGGCTGGAAAAGACCTTTAAATCGTCAGCTCCAACCATTAACCTAACAGTACCAAGTCCACTGCTGAGCAGTGTCACGAAGCGCAATATCGACGTGTCTTTAAAAGTCTCCAGGAGTGGTGACAACCACTTCCCTGGGCAGCCTGTTTCAGTGCCTGACAACCTTTTCAGTGAAGAAATATTTCCCTCATGTCCAATTTAAACCTCCTCAGGCACAACTTGATGCCATTTCCTCTTGTCCTATCACTTGCTACTAGGGAGGAAACACCAGCACCCGCCTGGCTCCAATCTCTTCTCAGATAGTTGTAGAGAGCAATGAGGTCTCTTCTCAGCCTCCTTTTCTCCAGACTAAACAACTCCAGTTCCCTCAGCCACCCCTCATAAGACTTGTGCTGTAGACCCAACACCAGCTTTGTTGCTCTTCTTTGGACAGCTTGAGCATCTTGCTATCATTCTTCATGGGCTACAGGGAGGGGACAGTTTTCCTTGCTGTCTTCTCCACGGGCTGCAGGTGGCTTCTCCCTCTCCTCCTTCACTGACCTTGATGTCTCCATGGTTGTTTCTTTTACATATTGTCACTCCTCTCTCCAGCTGCAATTTCTGCTCTGCACCAATCTTTTTACTTTCTTAAATATGTTATCACAGAGATGCTACCACCATCTTTGATTGGCTTGGTCTTGGAAAGCATCTTAGAGCCAGCTGGCATTGGCTCTGTCAAACACAGAGAAAGCTTCTAACATCTACTCACAAGAACCACTCCTGTAGCCCTCCTGCTGCTAAAACCTTGCCACACAGAGCCATTACCATCTAGAACAAAAGCATCAGGTTCCTTTGGCAAATTGAGTGCTGCTGGCGAGTGCTTGGAGTCAGCTGGATCTCTGTTCATGCTGTCTTGAGGGCATGCCTTCACTGAGCTGAGAGCATGTCTTTATCCTCATGCCTCTGGAAATGAAAGACAACTCCAGAATGAACTCCTCTCTGAGGAGGCGGCACTTAAATATTTAAAATAAATACAGATACAAGAATCTATTTTTTTTCTGTGGCTGATAGCATTGCTATTTTATTGGCTTACCCAATACAGTGCCAGTGTATGATGTGAAGAGATGAAAAATCTCTGGCTGAGCGTATGGTTTTCATAATTTTTTTGTGACGTCTTGTTCTCTCTCCTCTTGTTTTGTTCCATGTCTAAGTTTTTTCTTTTTTTTTTTCCTCAAGTGCCATTGCCAGACTATTAATTAACCACAGATGTACTTGTTTATACAGATTCTTACTGCTATTTATTCTTTGTGTAGCTCCTGAAGGTGTCAGGACTATTCTTCCGCTTGGACACACATCTAAGAAACAGCCTCTCACCCGGTGACTGCATTTTGAGCAATCCTGTCTACATTTAGCCAGTATCTGGAGCTAAACTACAGCAATTACTCTATCACTTAATGACTAAATTAATTCAGTGAACTTTTTGGGTCAGAGGACTACTATCTGTGTGGACAGGTGCATGTGTACGTATGTATTGAGAGACAGGAAAGGCTAAAACAATGTGGTGCTTTAGGTGTGATGTAAATGTTGTGGGATACTGTCCTGGTTTGGCTGTGATCGAATCCCAGGCCAGCCACAGGCTGCAGACAGTCAGCAGTTGTGAGTCAGCCAGCACAGCTGACTTGAGTTGGCTACAGGTGTGTCCCAGACCATCAGCCTCACACTCAGTATAAAGGAGGAAGGGTGAAATAAGAGGAGTCTCCTACTACAGCCTCTTGTTTGGACTTCTTGCTCTGCTTCTTGTTCCTTTCCTGCATTTGAGGCCTGTCTTTCTGCTTAGGGTAAGTGTTGCACTTTGCTGGGCTCAGCATGGCTTTATGCACTTTGCATTGCCTTCAGTGCTGGCTTGGCTATCCCACTAAACCCATTTTCAGTTCAACCTGTGGGCTTCTCTCCTTTTCCTGATTCCCCCTTCTTTGCTGGAGAGGGGCCATTTGGTGACAGTAACTGTTGGAGCTTAGTCCTAGAAATGGGCTGAGGGCAGTTAAGTATGAAGAGGGGAGCTATCATTTGTGAATTAGAATGTCTGGGGTTTTTCCCCAGGCAATTGCAATGTTGTTTAATATGTTATATCTTAGGATGCAGCACACTAGCTAGTTACAGTCTTAAGGGATTTAATTTTCCATTTGCATTTATAGGATTAGCATTTGAATAAGTTGACTGTGATTCCCAGTGACTGGGAAACACCGAGATGATTTTATGGAGGTGAGGGACAACTGAAGCAGAAAAGTGGGTTCACATCACATTGTACTTGTTTAGCATAATTTTGATTACTCCCACCTTCTTGTTCTTTTTCCCATTGTTTGCCTTCCCTGGAGGTTCATCCAACCTTCATAACATTTTCTCATTCTTGCCCTGGCATTTGAATTTCAGAAGTACTTATCCCTTGTAAAGGGGAAGGTCATTTCTGGGTACCTTGCCAATGAACTTCCTGTCGAAGCTATATTGAGAGTAGCTGGCACTTCTGAGCTTTGGATTCTGTGTTATGGCTTGTCTAGTAGCATCTGCAAGGGATGTGCAAGCTTGCACTGGTGTGATTGTGTTGGTTTCATTTACAGAGTGTTTTACAAGTGATTACTGAAAGGTATAGTGGCTGTTACTGGTGTTCATCACCTGTTACATGGTGGGGTGTGGGAGGGCGTTATTTAAAAGAAGAGATGTATCTGTCACTGATGTTTCATTACTTGTCTAGTTCCTCTCAATTAAAACTGAGGCTTGGCCTTTTAATAACAAGTATTAAGAATAACATCTTCTGTGTTTGATTCACATCTTTTGCTGTACAGAAAGGTTTGTCTACTCTACTAGCTTATGTTATTTTCCATAAGCATGAAGATAAAGAATAGACCCTTCTAATTACAGACAAATGAGTTCAAAACTCTATCCTCAAATATGCTTCTCACCATACTACTCAGTAGCATAAGATTCTTATCTTGTACTCTGTCTATAAACTTAACAGAAAGAGCTAATACAGTAAATGAGCCTACTGAATTTCATCCCAAAAGCACGTATTTGTTTTATTGTGGCTCCAATCTTAGCAGTTTTCTAAGAGCTATGTTCCATGTACACTCATGGTCGTGGAAGTGAGGGCTGGAGGTCTAACGAGATCTGAATGCAGACCTTGTGCTTTATTCAGCCACCTTGATGTGACCTGGTGCAGGAGAAAAGCGGAGGAGATGGCACATGGCTTGCAGAATGTAATTTCATGCATGTCAGCTCTTCCTTCCATTTGTGTGGAGTCTGTCATCCAGTGCTTCTCTTCTGCCTGTCATGATGCAACTCCTGCTTGTTAACTGTGTTTGGTTTTCTGTTTCTCTGAGGGCTTTTCTTGATCCTTCATGAGGCTTTTCTCTATTTTGAGGGGGTGTATGCGTGCCATTTCATTGTTCCTCCTCTCATTCCCGTCACACACATCCTGTAAAGAAGCTGTTCATGTTTGGCTTTTCATATACTGCAGGTACCTAGCTCAAATCAGCAAAATTTAAATCAGGGCTCCTAGAGACCATTCAGTAGCCTACCAAGATGCCTTGAGTTTCTTGTGGGTTATTGCTGGCCAGTGTGATGCCAGAAGTTTTGATGATGGCAAGCATCATCCTCTTGCAGTATGCCTCTGCTAATAAACAGAAGAGATAAGATGAACCTCAGGATAAGAAATTCTCTGAACTCATCTTAATGAAAAACTTAAATAAAATGGGCAGCAGTTTCTATAACACTTGATGAAAGATCATCTTAACTCCTTCAGTGCCTGGGTAGACAGAACGTCCCATAAATGTTTGTCTTTGCCGCTGTTCTTGGTGACACACAAAACAGGCAATGGCAATAGAGGTTGCATGTGTGGTATTGCTGTTGTGCTACTCTTGTCCTTTAGGCTAAGAGTTCTTGCTGGAACAAAGGAATCCTCTAAATGTAATTTAGAGAACTAGTGGTAGTCTGCACTACCCCTAAATAATGCCCTTACTCACCTGATCTGAGTCCTGCCTTCCTCTTGAAGGGTATTTACTTCTGGGAAAGCTAGCTACAGAACATGTATGTGAGAACAATCTGTCAGCTACCTGTAATCCATTGGTATTGTTTGCTGGGATGCATGCTAGAGAACAGGGTGTACAACTTTTCTCACCACCTCTGCACATCACATGACAGCTCAAGCTTTTAACCCCAGATTAAACAAGAATTGCCTTATCACTGCCATTTAATGGCTAATAATTTAATATGAGCACCCCATTTGTTTTATTATTTTTCTTGGAGGTTATTCCTTTCATTTGCTTTGGTTTCTAAACCACCACACTCTGAAACCCTGCATTTCATTCACCCTCTTGTGTCCTAAGAGTAAGCCACAGACATCAAGCAAGGTTGTTCTGGCATGCCCTGAGTGTTGCAAATGGAGGACAGATGTGGTTTTGTTTTGTTTTTGGTGTGTGGTTTTTTTTTAATTTTGTTATGAATAGTTCAATTGAACCTTACTGCAGCAATTGGCAGGGCCACCTGTGCTGAAAGATGAGGGACCTAGAAGGCTGGTGATCTGTCTGGGCTGGAACTGTGTAGTTAATACTAAGGGAGTTGTTACCACCTTTCTCATTCCTCATTAGCATTTCTTGAGTGCACCTCCAGGGCTATATGATGGACTAAGTAGTTCATTGGTGAATCCTTTGCTGTGGCTACACTCCCATGTGCTGATGGGTAAGGTCAGTCAACCCCTCCTATGTATGATCTCCTGTATTTACAGTGCTACTAGTTTGCATCATTGAATCATTAAGGTCTGAACAGGTCTCCAAAGTCAATTAAAGAGAGCCACAAGGACAATTAGAGAAATTGAGCATCTCCCCTATTGAGAGAGAACGAGAGACCTGGGGCTGTTTAGTCTGGAGAAGAAAAGACTGAGAGGGGATTTGGTCAATGTCTACAAATATCTGAGGGGTGGGTGTCAAGTGGACGGGGCCAGTCTTTTTGGTGGTCCACAGCAGTAAGACAAGGAGCAACAGCTACAAACTGGAATCAGAGGTTATTCTTGAAATGGGTCCCATTATCTGACTCAAGTCTCTCTGGGGTACCATGTCTCCACAGGATGTGTCTCTCCAGGCCCAGAATGGTGTTGTAGGCAGTAGCGTGAGGTACTGGGTAGCTTTTCAGCCACCCAGTGCTTGCCTCTGCCATGGTTAACACATACTGTTTGCCATTTCAAGATTGAGGATCTGCCAGGCCTCCCCATACTTGTATTTTGACCACCATCTCCCATACCACAAAGGTTTAATGCACTTAGCTTGCTTTATGGCAGCACAGATGTCACAGTCATGGATAACCTGTGCTATCGCCTATCCCAGGCCCATTGGTATGTGGCATCTCTTCCTTGGTGGCCAGAAGAGTCATGAGCCCACCGAGTTAAGAACAGTTCACCTTTGTGCTTCCAGTCCAGATCTGTTTGGGAGATTTGGGCAGCCAAGTCAGCTTGGTGGGTGTGCTGCTGCTCTTCAGTAGCTCTGCTTTTGGGCATGTGAGCACTGGTGTGTCTGATCTTAACTGGCAGTTTGTCCAGGCATGCAGAAATGTCTCGGCAGAGATCAGCAGCCCAAATAAGCTTCCCTTTCTTTTTCATTGTTTCCATTCCTTCAGCCACCCCCATAAGGCATTTGCTATGATCCATGAGTCAGTGTAGATGTAGAGCACTGGCCACTGTTCTCGTTCTGCAATGTCCAGAGCCAGCTGGATGGCTTTTACCTCAGCATATTGGCTCAATTCGCCTTCCCCATCTCTTGCCTCTGCAACCCTGTGTGTAGGGTTCCAGATGGCAGCCTTCTATCTCTGCTTACTGCCTAAAAGACTGCAAGATCCATCTGTAAACAGAGCATATCTCTTTTTGTTATCAGGAAGGTCATTATATGGGGGTGCTGCTTCATCATGGGTCACTGCCTTCTCCTCTGGTGGTGTTCCAAAGTCAGTGATCACTTCTGGCCAGTTGGTGATCACTTCCACAATGCCTGGGCATNTGGTGATCACTTCCACAATGCCTGGGCATTCAAGGCTCCCTATTCTAGCTCTCTGGGTTATCAGAGCCATTCACTTACTCCAAGTGGCATCTGTGGCATGGTGTGGAGTTGAGCCTTTCCCTTAAAACATCCAAATCAGGACTGGAAGTCTTGGAGCTAAAAGGAGTGGTGACTGTGTTCCAACCACCTCAGAAGAAGCTCAACCTCCCTCATAGGCAGTTAGAATT
>VWYK01126666.1:38495-52724 GCA_013399775.1 Semnornis frantzii | reverse complement strand
GGCAGAGGTTCAAGGAGGGGTGTGCTGAGGGGGTGGGCAAGGGTGCAGGCAGGGCTACAGGCAGGAGGTGGGCAAGGGTATGGGCAGGAGGTGTGCAAGGAGCGGGCAGAGTTTGGGCAGGAGGTGGGTAGAGGTGCAAGGATGGGCACAAGCAAGAGTGCAGCAAGGGGCTGGGCAATGGTGCGGACAGAGAATGGGCAAGGGTGTAGGCAGTGGGTGGGTAAGGGTGCAGGTAGGGAATGGACAGGGGCGCAGACAGGAGGTCAGCGAGGGTGCAGACAGGGGATGAGAGAAGTTCAAGCAGGAGATCGGCAGAAGGTCAAGGAGGGCTGTGCTGAGGGGGTGGGCAAGGGTCCAGTCAGGGCAGGTAGGGTGTGGGCAGAGGTGCAAGGTGAGGTACAGGCAAAGGTGTAGGCAGATAATGGGCAAGGGGTTCAAGGGTACAGACAAGAGATGGGCAGGAGTTGAGTGGGGTTGGGCAGAGGTGCAAGGCAGGGATGCAGGGAGAGAAAGGGCAAGGAGTGTGGGCAGGAGGTGGGAAAGGGTGTAAGAGAGGAGTGCAGGCTCCAGGATCAGGCAGGAGATGGGCAGCAGTGTGGGCAGAAGATACGTAGGAGTGTGGGCAAGGTGGCCAGCTAACCACAGCACCTCCTTGGCCAAGCCTCTTCACCGACATGGCTCTACCACTTCGGGGTGGTTTTCTGCCCAAATATCTACTGGTGCATGCTTGGCCTGGCTGGTTCTGGTGGTCACCAGGCTGGGTGCCCCCGACAATCCTAGGGCTGGGTTGAAAGGAGGGCAGGCTTTGTGTGCCTAGGATCCTGAGTTCCCCTGAGGATATCTGGATGGTGCTGGTCTGTCTAGCTGCCGGTGAGAAGCTAGTGGGAAGGTGGGAAAGGCGAAGGTGTTCGGGCATGGGCAGGGCACTGACGTTATGCAATCTGTGGTGGAAAGGAATGGGGAGACCCAGGCTTTATTTCCGCCTTCTGCTGTGGGTTTTTCTTGGCCACTTTGGGCTAGTTGCTCCTCCTCCTCCTGCAGCACAGAGCGTGTGAGGATGCCCTCACATCTACTGATAAAGCTCTGCAGATGTTGAGCAGTTCGACTGGTTCCAGTGAGATAGGGCTTGTGGGCAAATGATGGCTGGCAGGAGAGGGTGGCTGTGGCTGGCGGGCAGTCCAAGCGAGCTGCTCCTCAGGAGCTATGGGCTTCAAGCTGTGTCATTTTTCTGCTTATAAAATGGAAAATGATGTTTGTTAAGGGTTTTAGCTCCCACTCACACCCCCCACACCCTCCCTCCCCCCAAAAAAAAAGGCAATGAGATTCACGTTCCTCTTGTCCTGCTGCAGGCATGGAACCTGGCAGGGGCACTGCACCCACTGTGGGGGGGGTTGGTGCTTCAGTAGCTTAAAATGTGGCTGAATTCTGTTGCCAGCACTTTACTGGAGCAAAGCAGGGATGTACCTTTTGTGGCTTGAGCACCTGGCATGACTTTTGGTGGGTTGTGAGTTCCTGGGCTTAGCTTTTCAGGCGTGGATGTGCTAAAGGTGGCCTTGCAGGTGGCTCCAATAAAGCCTTATGGCCTCCTCTCCATGGGCTTGGTGGCTTTTCCTGGCTAACTCAGCTCGTTTGGCTGATCTGAGACAGCTGTGCAAAGTTAATATTTGTCTTGAGTGTGATTTCCAAACCCTCAGAGGAGGATCCCATCTCTGCTCTGACTGGGCAGAAGGGAGGGCTGTGGTCCTGTCAGGAGCTGCGTCATGGTGGGAGCTGTCAGGAGCTCCCTGCTGGCACTGGGATACTGGGAACAGGTGATAGCAAGGCTGAGACAGCCTGCTGGGGCTTTGAAGCTTGGAGGGGAGGTGGGGGGGAGGCTTTCCAGTGGGTGAAGAGCCATGGAAGAATTTTTCCTGTCTTCCATTTTCTGCTGGTGAAGGCAAGATGAGGCTCTGACATTGGCTCCCTGCTGCAGAGCAAGGGTGTCCCATGTGGGATGTTGTGGAGCTTATGGCCATGATGCAGCAGGTGTGTGAGTGGTGTGAGCGGGACCAGCCCTGCCCCAGGATGTGTCCTGCATCACCCTCTCTCAAGACAGCAAGAACCTCTTCACTCTACAAAAATCCCCCCAGTGCTAAGGGATGTGGAAATGGTGATGCTGTGGTGGGTCAGATGCTGGCTGCTGCTGCCGTGTTATAGCAGACAGTGTCTTGTGTTTTCTCCTTGTGCTGCTGAGGTTCTCGACCTTTGCTAAGTTAACACTTCTCTTTGTGGCTCAGAAGCTGTGGTGGGACAGAGCCTGCGGAGGACAAGGTCTTGCTGTTTGGGTGTAACTCTGTTGCGAGCTGAAGCTGGCGGCCTTGAGTGTCTTTGTTCTCTTGTTTTTTCCTGGCCTTACCCAGGGCAGAATGTGTTCTCAGGGCGTTCCATGGCTCTGATGCAAAATTGCATCCTGGCTCCTCAGTTCCTTGCCCATTTGGGCAGAGCAGCTGTGCCCGAAGTGAGGGAGCCTTCAGGTTTTGACTGGGGCTGGCAGAGTGGTGCTTGGGCATCTCTTCTGAAGCAGGAGGGATGACCAGAGCTGGGCCCAGTGGTAGCATTAGCCTCCTTCCTGGGCAGCTGGTGGCAAGGGTAGAATGGCCAGGACAGGCTGTGCTGCTGGGGTGGTGTTGCTGAAAGCAGGGGCGAAAGTCTGGTTGGGTGGAGCTGCGGAAATGATGCGTCTGGGACCGGTGCTGAGAAGGTCCTGAGGCTCCAGATGTGTGGGGAAGGTTGAGCTGTCCTCGGAAAAGCTGCAGGCTGCAGACTCTGGCCATGGCTCGCAGACGGGTAGGGTGCCAGGCTCTGCCCACATTGGGCAGGACCTGCCTGCTGCTTTGCCTTCCACCTCGCTGCTCTGTCCCAAAAGTGACTTGCTGCCTGGGGAGCTTGTCATGGAAAGGCTCTCCTGTTGTTCTGCTTGTAATGGGGAGAGGATGAGGGGTTGTTCTCTGCCCACTCCCCATCCCTGCCTGGCAGTCTTGGGGTTTGGGGGATGCTTGTTCCCTCACCGCTCTTGGCATGGCTGTTGGGAAGCTCAGCTGAGCCCTGGCATCACTCCTTGGTGCCTGATGGGGGCAGCTCACCCTTTCTGCCCTGCCAGGAATGGGCAACCCTGTGCCAGATCTAGCTGCTTCTCGGATCCCCCTGTTTTGTGGTGGTCCAGGGGTCCCTGCTCCCTGCCAGTGATACCCGGAGCACCCAAATTGCAGGATCTGGGAGACTCAATGTGCAGGAGAATTCTGCAGGCATTGCCCAGCTACACCTGCTACCACCACCGTACATCATCTGCCTGCTCCAGGTCCCCTCTGGGAGACGTGGCCTCCCACAGGCTCTGCCTTACTGGTGTCAGCAGCACCACCTGATGTCACCTGTAAATAGATCTGAAAGGGAGCAGATGGATTTTTTCCCGGGGCTCGGTGGATCAACAGCCGGTTACGGCTGGGAGCCTTGGGCACGCTGCTGCCAGCCGTGGAGCTGGAAGCTGCTGCAGATCAGTGGGCTCAGGACAAGCAGCTTTGTCTGCAGTCTATAAATTTCCTGGTGCTTGGTCGGGTGTGTGGTGTGTGTGGTTTTTCCCCGTGTGCTGATAGCAGCTCTGCTGACCTTGAGTGGAGCGTGCAGGGCAGTAAATAAATGCCAGCTAATTGTGTATTAGGCTTGCTCGGTGCTGGGAACCTTGGCGGTTGCTCTGTCTGGCCAGTCTGACCTAGATCAGAGCAGGAGCCCCAGGGGGAAGCCCAACTCGCAGGGGAGATCGTGGGTCTGGAGGGCAGCAAGTGGTGGCTGATCTCAGCCCCACGGCTGGAGATGGCTCTGGAGAAGCATCACCAGTGATAACCACCCTGCTTCTTGCTCTGGGGCAGCCCAGCAGAGCCAGCTTCCAGCAGCTACTGCAGGGCTTCTGAAGGAGATTTCTCCTTGTCCTGCTCCTGTGCATGTCCTGGATCTACCTATTTCCATCCTAGCCCACCCTGGTGGGATTTGCATCCCCTTTGCAGCTGGGATGGGCTCCTCCTGGCTCTCCCCACCCTGCTGACACCGTGAGCTTCTTTCAGAGCCTCTGCCTGTCGCTGAGCCCTGTGAAGGAGCTGGGCAAGACAATGGTCCCCATTCAGTGCTGTCTGGAGCTGGGTCCCAGCAGGGATGGGCCCATCTCCCGTTCCCAGCACTGCTTTCCCTTATCTCTGCTGGTCCCTGGCACAAACTGGGGGTGGATGCGCACACTGGGTTGTTTCTCTCAGCAATCCAGTACCTGGGTGCTGAGGAGCACCCAGCAAGGGCAGCCCAGCCACTGGACGCATGTGTGAGTGCTTGGTGTCTCTGTGCATTGAAATGAGGGTGTGTGAGGGGGGTGGCTTCCTGGAACAGGTCGTATTGTCCCTCTGAAGGACAAACGCAGCATTTCTGACACTTGAGGGGATGCAGCAGCCTCTGTGAAAGCTCCTAAGCTGGATGGGTGATCCTGGGAGGTCTGTGCAGTTGTCCTGGGCAGAGTTATGTAGATTGTGGAGTATGAGGTGGCAAGAGCTATCATGATCATCACCCAGGGCTACAGGCAACATCTGCTTCATTATGGGATGCCCCAAAGCCATGCTCTGCCCTTTGGTCTGCCACTGGTGGCTGGAAGTGACAGCGAACTTGCATCCTGCAGCAGGACTGAAGCTGCAGGAAAGTGTGGAGGTGTTGATGGTCCTTGGATCCAGCTGCTGCCCCTTTGGGAGGTCCCTGGGTTTCATAAAATCATGGAACTGTTGAGGTTGGAAGAGGCCTTTGAGACTACCAAGTGCAGCCACTCTCCCATAGCTCA
The DNA here is from genome assembly GCA_013399775.1 of Semnornis frantzii. Taxonomy (NCBI): domain Eukaryota; kingdom Metazoa; phylum Chordata; class Aves; order Piciformes; family Ramphastidae; genus Semnornis; species Semnornis frantzii. Next base: position 47,878 of record VWYK01126666.1, on the reverse strand, counting down.
CAATCCCACCATGGCTGCTATGCCACTGCCACTAAACCACCACCCTCAGCACCACATCCCTGTGCCTTCTAAATCCTTCCAGGGTTGGTGACTCCACCATCTCCCTGGGCAGCCTGTTCCAATGCCTGAGAGCCCTTTCTGGGAAGGAATTCTTCCTCATGTCCAGGTGACTCAGCTGTTCTTCCCCTCCCCAGGTGGTGCAGCGCATCAAAGCGGTGGAGACGGAGACGCGGCTGCTGGTGGTGGACAAGGAGACAGATGAGTACCTGTGCAGCCTGCGCCTGACCTGCACGGAGGAGATGGTGCACAGTGGCATCCTGCTCAACTCCAGCATCTCGCCCACCAAGTCTGTGGGCAGTGACAATGGGGAGGTCTGGAAGCCACAGCTGGACCTGAGCGGGGACAGCCTCCAGCGGCACTCCCACAGCTTCTCCTCGCACGGCAGCAGGAAGGTGAGGGCAGAGCTGGGTCTGTGTGGGTGTAACCTACCTGGGAGTACCTCCTCTGCAAGCAGGGTTTACTTCCCCTTGGAGAAAAACCTTCTGAGTGTGGCTCTTGGATTGGGGGACCCTGCTGTTTCCCCAGGCAGTGGGCGAGTGCTGCTCGGCTTCATTAGCTCTTGCTTGGAGCAGCTTCAGCTGCTGCAGGCTGCTGCTCCATCCCCTCCTGTGCTTCTCAAGGGTCTCCTGACCCTCAAGAGCTGGTGGGGGGTGAGTAGCCCCGCAGTACCTTGGTTGAGGGTAGTGTCCCAGTCTGAACAGTAAGCAAGCTGCTCCTTGGCTTTATTTGCTCTTGCTCAAAGGAGCATCAGCTGCTGGGGGCTGCTGCTTGCTCCCCTCCTGTTCTCTTGGAGGGCCTCCTGACCCCCCAGAGACTGCTGAGAGGTTCGTGGGGAGGGGTTGAGTGACCCAGTGGTGCTTTAGCTGAGGCTCTGTGTCTCAACCCGGGTCTCTTTTGCCTGTGTGGACTGTGGCTGTGGTAAAGCTGGAGCCGGTGAATGAGTTTCTCTCTCTGCTCCATTATTTGCTGGAGGGAGGGACCATCTGGGGCTCGCCTGCTCTCAGCTTTGCTGCTGAAAGCAGAAGGAAATGAGGGCTTTTTCAAGTGGCCTGAGTCTGGCCTGCGAGTCTGCAGTAGAGGCCTTCTTATTGGTCAGCTCCTTTCCAAAAAGGAAAGAATTTGGGGTGGAAAGGCTCCAATTTCCATGGCTGCTGAGCTGCTGGGGCTGGGCTGGCGGAGACGGGAGGCAGCACAGGCAGAGAGCGGGGACTGGGCTGGGGATAGGAGCAGGGCAAGTGTGGGGCCGGGCTGGTGGCTGTCACCTCCCTGCAGCCCCCCTGTGCCTGCTGCTCCATGCTGCTGAGTTGGCAGCGCTCCTGCCTTGCTCCTGCCTTGCTCCTGCCTTGCTCCTGCCTTGCTCCTGCCTTGCTCCTGCCTTGCTCCTGCCTTGCTCCTGCCTTGCTCCTGCCTTGCTCCTGCCTTGCTCCTGCCTTGCTCCTGCCTTGCTCCTGCCTTGCTCCTGCCTCAGAAGTGCCTGTGGGGCTGCTAGGAGGACATGGGTGAGGACAGCAGGAAAGCTTTGTGTCCTCAGGAGCCCCCATGGAGAACAGCTGAAGAAACAGCCCCACGCAGCTCAGAGCTGCTGCTGTCATGAGGCAGCATCTCCAGTAATGCGGAGGGGTTCTCACCTCTGGTCCTTTCCTCCTGAGCCATCTTGCAGAGGAGGTTCCCCCTTCCTGGGGGCTGGGAAGGAAGAGTTGGAGGCTATTTTTGACTTGTTGCCTGATTTGAAGCTGTTTGAAGGTCTGGGTGGTGGTGGTGATGATGAGTATGTTTCTCCTGGGGACCGTGGGGAGCATGGTCACCCCCAGGATGGCTGGTGAGAAAGGAGCCATTCCTCAGGGGTGGGGAGCTTCTGGGTATGGTCAGGGGCTGCTTTGCAAGCTGGAGATTTCCTCTCCTGCCTCTCTTTAGTTTGCTGGGTGCAGTCCAAGAGTGTGTCCTGACGGGAAGTCAGGCGAGGAGAACAGGACAGTCCCTTCCGGCCTTTGGGTTCTGGCTCCTCCAAGGAGAGGGTGGGACACAGAATGGGACAGAGATGGGGTCTGAGGGGGGAGGAGCTCCACTCTGTCCTGTTGGAGGGGCTGGGGGCTTCACTTTGTTCTGTGTGGCTGAGGATTTGCTGTGCCTCAGAGCTGAGGCTGCCGTTTGGTGGAGCATGAGCTGGACAAAGGGCACCAACCCTGGGGGCATGGCCACTGTGTGGTGCTGAGTACAGGAGGTGCTGAGCATGTCAGATGTTTGCAGAGGCTGGTTTGCTCCAGCCCCCATGGTCAGCAGCTCTTTGAAGAGCTGGGTGCTGCAAGCTTTGCTGGCCAAGGTCACTTCTCCATGCTGGGACTGTGAGTGACCCTGGTATGAGGTCATGGGTGGTTGGAGCAACCAGACTTGTGTCCTGCTCCCTGTGCCTTGCAGTCCTGCTTGCTTCCAGGTGCTAAGATCTGCTTCAGATTCTTGGTGATGTGGCTCTCCTGGGTCCAAGATAACTGGATGCCAGTGGAGTGAAGCTGCAATCCCCACTCCTGCAGGTGTCTGCCCTCCAACCCTGTGGCCCTGTGTGGGGCAGCTCTCATTGGAGTCTGGAGAACTTGCTGGACTTGATCTTGAAGGTCTTTTCCAGCCTTAGTGATTCTGTGATCCTGCTGATGACCAGCATAAGGCCCGTGGGGAGCTCCTGAATGTGGGATTGTCCTTGTAGTGGGGTTTGGGGTCCAGCCAGAGACTTGTCTCCAAGCAGCTTTGGGGGAGACCGGCCTGTGAGTCGTGTGACACTGGGAGAAGCTGCACTTGGATCTTGTGTAGCTCCTCTGGAGGTGTTTGGTAAAGCAGAAGAGGTAGCTCCCATTCCCCAGCAGACCCCTGGCTCCAGCTCTGTCCCTGCAGAAGCTGGGGCTGCTTGCAGAGATCTGCATTGTTTTGAGCAGTGTTTATGCAGAGGCTACAGCTTCTGAGGTTTGAGGTTGGGTTGTTTGGTGCCACCCAAAGCAGGGAGTAGCTGAAACAAAGAGAGAAAACTCTGGCATCAGGGTGGTTGTAGAGGTGGGCAGCAGGGAGAGGATGCAGCATTCAGGCTGGGCACAGCCCTGCCAACCCCTCCGTACTGCTGCATTCTTGTTCTGCAAGAGGAATGACCCTACCCAGGAAGGCTGCTGTGGGTGGGGAGGTCACTGTGCACCCCCAGCAGAGACTTGGTGTGCAGGACCTTGTGCTCCAGGAACCACAGGAATGAATAATTCAGCACGTGGTTGAAATCAGGCTGCCTGCCCCCAGAGCAGCCTGGTGGGGCTGGCTGCCAGCAGCTCTGCCCAGCACCCCAGGGACTTGGCTTTGGTGGCGTCAGGAGCAGGATCTGCCTTGAAGTCATAGAATGGTTTGGGTTGGAAGACACCTTTAAGATCATGGAGTCCAGCTGTTAACCCTGCACTGCCAGGTCACCACTGAACCATGGCCCTCAGCACTGCATCTACACAGCTCTGAAACCCCTCCAGGGATGTGGACTCTATCACCGCCCTGGGCAACCTGTTCCAATCCCTGACCACTCTTTTAGTGAAGAAATTGTTCCCTATGCCCAGCTTAAATGTGCCCTGGTGCAACTTGAGACCGTTTCCTCTTGTCCTGTCTCTTGATCGTTGGGAAAGTGACCAACTGCCCCCTGGCTCCAGCCTCCTTACAGGGAGTTGTAGAGGGCCAGAAGGTCTCCCCTCAGCCTGTTCTTCTCCAGGCTAAACACCCCCAGCCCCTCAGCTGCTCCTCACCAGCCCTGTTCTCCAGCCTCTTCCCCAGCTTTGTTGCCCTTTTCTGGACCTGCTCCAGCCCCTCAACGTTCTTCTTGAAGTAAGGGACCCAGAACTGAATCCAGGATTGAGGTGCCTTGCCCCATCCTGCAGCCCTACACCCATCTCCATGCCTGGCTGGGCTAGAAGGTGTCACCTTCTCCCTGTTACTGTGAAGGTGCCTTTGGGGCAGGGCTAAGCTGCTTGTGGCCAGTCCTTAATGGCCTGGGCTGACAGTGTGCTGCAGGGCTGGACTGGTGCTGGGTGGTGCTGCTGGCCATCCTGGGGGGATTTGTGGTGTGCAGGCAGTGTGGCCAAGGCTGGAGGAGGCAGCAGCTGTGACCCGAGTGTCCCTGCTCCAGTTGTGCAGTGGGAGGGGTGTGCTGTTACTGGGATCCCAGTTAGGGCCACACTGGTTTCATGAGCAATGTCCTTGGGACCTGCTGCCCCACTGCTTTCTCCAGGTCTGCTTGGAGGATCAACAAGAATGAGAGCAAAGCCACTGAGGTGTGCTTGGGGTGATGCAGGTCCCTCCATCGCTGCTTTGTTCCCATGAAAGCACAACTGGAGTGGGCGTGGGTGTGCAAAGGGTGGGTGTGAAAAGGGACCTTGACAGGCAGGAGTCTTCTGGAGAACAAACTCTCCTCTTGGAGCTGCTGGATTCAAGCAGCCTGTTGAGTCTGGGAATTCTAATAGAGGGGTAGTAGTGAGCAGTTGTTAATTGGCTGCTGCCTGGGGAGGGATGGTGACACCTTGGTGGGTGGCAGAGCTACTGCTCCTGGGAGCACCTTAACCATGCAATCATCAGGAGAATCACAGTGTTAGAGGTTGGAAGGGACCTCCAGAGATTGAGTGCAACCCCCTCCTGCCAAGCAGGATCCCCTAGGGTAGTCCACACAAGAATGCATCCAGGTGGGTTTGAAAAGTCTCCAGAGAAGGAGATTCCATAACCTCTGTGGGCAGCCTGTTCCAGGGCTCTGTCACCCTCACTGTAAAGAAGTTTCTCCTCATCTTGAGGTGAAACCTTCCATGCTCCAGTTTGTAGCTGTTGTCTCCTGTCTTACTGCTGCAGACCACCAAAAAGAGATTAGCCACTTGACACCCACCCCTCAGATATTTATGGACATTGATGAGATTTCCTCTCAGTCTTCTCTCCAGACTGTACAGCCTCAGGGCTCTCAGTCTCTCTTTGTAGGGAAGATGTTCAAGTCCCTCAGTTGTCCTCATGGCTCTCTGTTGGACCCTCTCCAGCAGGTCTCTGTCTCTCCTGACCTGGGGAGCCCAAACCTGGACACAGTATTCCAGGTGTGGTTTCCCCAGGACAGAGTGGAGAGGAGGAGGAACCTCTCCCTCTACTCTGCCTTGGTTGTCCCTTTGCTGACAGGGATTGTGGCCAGCTCTGTCATGACCCATGGCAGGGGGGCTGGAACTAGATGATCTTGAACCCAAACCAGTCTGTGATTCTCTGGCAGCGAGCAGCTGTGGAGCCTCCTGCGTGCCACCAGCCCACGCTGCAGAGCAGCTGGTGTGGCTGGGGACAGATGTGCTGTGTCCTGGGGAAGGATGGATGAGTGTGTGGGGGCTTGTTGGGACCCCCAGGTGTGGGACCAGCGCTGACATCCAGGCAGTAAATATTTACACTCTTGTTTGGGTCAGGAATAAGAAGTTGTTCTTGCTGGATAGCAAAAACTCTGCATTGCAACATCCCCCACCGCCAGCTTTTGGCCAGAGCTCAGGAAGGGGAATAACTCAGGACAGATGTTTTTGGAGGGCTTTGCCAACTCAGTTGAGGCCCAAAATGTGGAGTTTGTAGAGCAACCACAAAGATGTAATAAAGCTGAACATGAGCAGAAATGTCCTGGGTAATTATGTGATTAGGAGCAGGGGGGAAAAAAAAAATCAAAGCATGGTTTAAATTAAAGCACTTCCCTGGAGCTTCCTGTGCCCAGCAGCAGGCTCAGAGCTGGGGAAGAAGGGTGGTGGTGGGTAACAGCAAAGCTCATTCCTAAGACAGCATGGGTGAGGGCTGTGTGTCCTCATCCATCAGCATCTCTGCTTGGTGATTCTTTGCTTAAAAATCACTTTGCAATGTCTGTTCTGACCCTGTGGTGTGGAGAGAGCCCAGCACTGCCAGGTCACCACTGAACCATGGCCCTCAGCACGACAGCTCCATGGCTTTGAAACCCCTCTGGGGATGGGGGCTCCACCACTGCCCTGGGCAGCCTGGGCCAGGCCTTGAGAACCCTTCTGGGGAGGAAACTGTTCTTTATGTCCAACCTAGACCTCCCCTGGGACAACTTGAGGCTGCTTCCTCTCATCCTTTTGCTCATTCTTTGGGAGAAGAGACCAACACTCAACTGGATCCAACCTCCTTTCAAGGAGGTATGGGGAGCCACAAGGTCTCCCCTCAGTCTCCTCCAGGCTGAACAAGCTCAGCTGCTTCAGCTGCTCCTCACCAGCCCTGTTCTCCAAACCCTTCACCAGATTTGTCATCCTCCTCTGGACCTGCTCCAGCCCCTCAGTGTCCTTTCTTTGGAGTGAGGGCCCCAAAACTGGTCCCAGCATTGGGGTGCCTTGGCCAGTTCCACAGTGCTGTGCCCATGCCTGGCTGGGCTGGAGGGGTTTATCCCCTCCCCTCCTGCCCCACGCTGTCTCTGGGAGGTGACAAACACCCATGTCTCCATCCTGTGTCCCAAACACAGGCCCCTGGGCTGTTATCCCACCTGGACTGCTTGAATTTGGGATTTCTGCTCACAGTAGAGGTGACAAACACCCATGTCTCCATCCTGTGTCCCAAACACAGGCCCCTGGGCTGTTATCCCACCTGGACTGCTTGAATTTGGGATTTCTGCTCTACTGTCCCCAGCTGAGGGCATGGGGGTTGGGAATATGGTTCCGCCCATCCCTGCTGGGAGCTGGGAAGCAGGGCAGTGGGGCTGGAGACCTGTCCAGTGGGGCTTGGGAGCCTGCCAAGGGTGAGCTTGCAGCTGGGTTAGAGTGGGATAGTGTAGGATCTGGCAGCAGAGCTGGGCTTGCTCTAGTGATCAGCTCTTCAATCCCATCCTGGAGGCAGCAGCTGGGCTGGTGAAGCTGTGGGGAAGCTGGCACTGACCCCACTGCATTATTGATGGCACTGGGCTCACTGGCATCGTGTGTCACGGGCTGGGCAGACACTGGTGCAGCTGGGCTCTGCAGCAGCTCTGGCTCACAGCAGCTTGGGGACACAGATTAGGGCAGGTGGCAGCTGGAGGTGGCATCTCTGGGGACATTTCCCCTTGCCTTGGTAGTGTGGTGGCCTGTGGCAGTCCGGGTCATGGGAGGTTGTGCTGCACTACCAGTCAAACTCAGAGGAGCCTGGAATGTTTTGCTTTCCTGTCCCCTTCCTGTGCAGGCAGAAATAGGAGAAATACCTAAAAATAGCTGGGTTCTCAGCCCCTTGGCCACTCTGACAGCCCAGCAGCTTGGTCCTTGGGTAGAAGGAGCAGAGTGAGACTTCTTTTTGCAGAGACCCCTTTGGGTGAGCTTTGGGGTGTTGCAGGAGCTGGTTTCACTCCTCTTGCCCCCTGCCAGTGCATGCCCTGAAGTCCCCATACCAGGACTGGGGCAGCCTCATCCTTGCTCCCCAGTTCCCTTGTTCTTTCATGCCCATCTGCTGCCCTCTGTGCATCATCAGCCTGTTAACTTTTGACTTCTTGCTGAACTTTGGTATCAGTTTGGGGCTGGCATCACAACACCACTGGGTTTGCTGGAGCCTTGGTTTGGGCATTGCTGCAGCACTTAGGGAGGTTCCATCAGGAGCTGAGCCTCATCCTCCTGGATTTGATCCAGATGTGAGATGGGACCACTGACAAATGGTGGGGTCAGCCCTAGCTCATGGCCTTCCTGCACACTCCCATCCTCCCAGTGCTGTGAGAAGGGGGTTTGGATGCAAGATGTGGAAATGCAGTGCTGGCATCATTTAGTGGTGGCCTGGCAGTGCTGGGTTAATAGAACTGTAGAATTGTTGTGATTGGAGAAGGCCTCTGAGATCATTGAGTCCAACCATCAACCCAACACCACCATGGCCATTAAACCATGTTCCAAAATGCCATGGCCACAGGTTTCTTGAACACTGGTGGGGATGGAGACTCCACCTGCATGTGCAGCCTGCTCCAATCCCTGACCACTCTTCTGGGAAAGAAATTGTTCCTCATGTCCAACTTAAACCATTTCCTCTTGGCCTATTTCTTGTTCCTGGGGACAAGAGACCAAGCCCCACCTGACTCCCACCTACCTTGAGGGAGTTGTGGGGAGCCAGAAGGTCTCCTCTCTGCCGCCTTTTCTCCAGGCTGAACAACCTCAGTTCTCTCAGCTGCTCCTCACAAGACTTGTTCACCAGCCCCTCACCCTTCATGGTTGGACCATGAAGGCCACTTCCAATGAAAATGATTCCATGATTGTATGACTGTGTTCCATCACCCCAAACTCCCAGGAGTCACAGGTGGGCTGCAGAGATCCCCCAGCCCCAGGTTGCCTGCCTGAGCTGTGTGTGCGCAGTGGGTCCTGTGAAGGAGCTTGGCTGGGGGGGGGGTTATTTTTGTGCTGGGGCAGTGCAGGAAGCCCCTCCCGGGGAGGAGAGCATCCACCCTGCAGCAGAAACTTCCTCCACCACGATTATTTATAGTGAAACACAAAGCGAGTGGAAGGGAGCAGGAGGCAGATTAGCATCGGGAGGAGCTGCGCCCTGCTAAGAGCCTTTGTTCTTGGTGCCACACACTCCCAAGGGACACCAGGTCCTGCCAGAGGATGGAGGGGTCACCCCTGGGACCCCCCACCACACCACCTTCATGAGAGAGGGACAGGCAGTTAACACTGGCTGCAGACTGGCAATGCTGTGGGCACCATCTGCATAGGCCCCTCTGCATCCTCCTGATCCAAAGCTTTCCCTCAAAATCATAGAATCCTGGAATGGGTTGGGTTGGAAGTGACCTCAAAAATCATCCAGTTCCAATCCTCCTGCCATGGAGAGGGACACCTCCTGCTAGACCAGATTGCTCAAGGATCTATCCTGTCCTTGAAGGGACCCGAAGGTTGAACCTGTCCACAACCTCCCTGGGCAACCTGTTCCAGTGTCTCACCCCATCCCTGAGAAAGAAATTCTTCCTAATTTCTCCAGTCTAAATCTCCCCTCTTGCAGCTCAAAGCCATTGCCTCTCATCCTGTGCTGTTTGACATCTTTAGTGTCATGGAAAGTTGCATCTAGGCACCTTCAGTGAGTTTGCTGATGGCACCAAGCTGCATGTGTGGTTCACGTGCTGGAAGAAAAAGATGTCACCCAGAGGGACCTGGACAGGCTGGAGAGGTGGCCCCATGCTAACCTCATGAAGCTCAACAAGGCGAAGTGTAAGGTCTTGCAGGTCAGGGCAGTCCCAAGCACAAATCTGGGCTTGATGATGAAGAGATTGAGAACAACCCTGTGGAGAAGGGCTTGGGGTGCTGATGGATGAGCTGCTTGACATGAGCTGGCAACCTGTGCTGGAGGCCAAAAACCAATTGTGTCCTGAGCTGCAT
>VWYK01126666.1:5790-38223 GCA_013399775.1 Semnornis frantzii | reverse complement strand
CTTCAGATACTGAAGGCTACTCTAAGGTCTCCTGGAAGCCTTCTCCAGGCTGCAGAGCCCCAACTCTTGTAGCCTGTCCTCATAGAGCTGCTGCAGCCCTCTGAGCATCTTTGTGGAAGATGATCTGAGGCTGGAGAACCTCCCCTGTGGGAACAGGCTTGAAGGAGTTGGAGTTCAGCCTGAAGAAGAGAAAGCTGGGGGGGGGAGACCTTAGAGCAGCCTTGCAGTACCTGAAAGGGGCTACAGATAAGCTGGGCAGGGCTTTTTGTCAAGGGCTTGTAGTGATGGGATGAGGGAGAATGATTTGAAACTGGAGCAGGGGAAATTTAGGCTGGAGATTAGGAGGAAATTCTTTCCTGTGAGGGTGGGAGATGCTGGAATGGGTTGCCCAGGGAGGTTGTGGATGCCCCTTTCCTCATTCCCAAGACCAGGCTGCCTGAGGCCTCGAATGGGAAGTGTCCCTGCCCATGGCAGGGAGCTTGGACCTGGATGATCTGTGAGATCCTTTCCAACTCAAGCCACTCTGCAATTCCATGAGAATGATTGGAAAACTGGTCTAAAATGGGAGCTGCTGAAAATGCAGCTTGCTCCAGCCCCTCTACTCTCAGGGATGTGCTCCAGCAGCTTGATTTCATCACAGCCCTGCTTGGGAGTGGGCTCCTGGCCAACTGTCTGAGGATTGTCTTCAATGGGAAAAATATTGAATGGCTTTGGATATATTCAGCATCTCCTGGCAGTGTCAAGGACTTCTGCTTGTGTCCTGGCAGCTGCACAGAGCCTCTGCTGGGACTTCCTTCCATCCCTTGGAGTCTCTTTCTGGGCTGGTTGGGCTCCTCTCACGGTGGAGGAAACCCTAAACCAATACTGGGTTTGCAGGGTTGGTTTTGGAATCTGTTTATTTCCTCTGGACAAATGAGTTGTGGAGGAGGGGACACACCACAGGTATCCAGCGCTGGCCCTGGTGCCACCATGGGATGTTTTTGACCTCTCCAGGAGTTTGACCATGGGCCTAGTGGTGCTGTGGGTGATGCTATGGGTCTGGCTGAATCCCACCTGGGAAGTATTCAAGGAATGTGTGGATGTGGCACTTAAGGACATGGTTTAATGGCTGCAGTGCTCTTAGGTCAATGATTGGACTCAATGATCTTAGAGGGCTTTTCAGACCCAGTTCTGTCTCTGATTGCCTGTGGTGCCCCAATGGGGTGTGTGAGGCTGCTTTGTGGGTGCTCAGGCTCTGACTGCCCAGCCAGCAATGGGCTTTTCCTTGGTGAGGTCTCCAGCCCACGTGGTGTCCCTGTGAGCATCTCTAGCCATGGGGGAGCAGTGGTGAGTTGATGTCTGGATGTGACCCCGGAACCTCCATCGCTGTCCCCGTGCTTCACCCTGGGGTGTGATGTGATTAGAGCCTCTTAGGGGCTTACAGGGACTAATCCCCTTAAAGAAATGAGCAGCACAATGGTGGGAGGGCTGATCCTACTCCTGCTCCTGCTTTGATGGGCCGGATTCCCACCCCAGGCTGTGCTGTCACAGCTCCTCCCACAGCCCTTGGGCATGGGTACAGACCACCCTTTGGAGTGGGATGTTCTACCATGGGGCAGGTTTCTGGTGGCTCTTCCTGAAAACTCATGTTCTGTTATGGGGCAGGTCTGTGGTGGCTTCTGCCAAGCCCTAATGCTCAGCTGTGGGGCAGGTCTGTGGTGGCTCTTCCCAAGCCCTGATGCTCAGCTGTGGGGCAGGTCTGTGGTGGCTCTTCCCAAGCCCTGATGCTCAGCTGTGGGGCAGGTCTGTGGTGGCTCTTCCCAACCCCTGATACTCAGCTGTGGGGCATGTTTCTGGTGACTCTTCCCCAATCCCAAAGCTCTACTCTGGTCACAGCCACTGTATTCATGGCAGGGCTGGCAGTCCCTCAGGAGCAGCCAAAGGCCATCCTAGGTAAATCAGTGAATTCTGGCCTTGGAGCTGTTCATGGTTAGCAGGATTTAATTTAGACAAGCCCTAATTAGTCCTAATAAGGATGAATAGTCTGCTTGGCCTGGAAGAGTTCCTGCTCTTGTCTGGCAGCCCTCAGTGGAGGGCAGGGCTGATATTGACCATTGAGGGCTGAGTCCGTCCTGGAGATGGGATCCATGGCAGACCTCATGTCACAGAATCACAGAGTGGCTTGAGTTGGAAGAGAGTTTAGAGATCATGTAGTTCCAAACCCTTTGCCATGGACAGGGACACCTTACATAAGACCAAATTGCTCAAAGCCTCCTCCTGCCTGGCCTTGAGCACTTCCAGGGATGAGGCATTCACAACTCCTCTGGCCAACCATTCCAGTGCCTCACCACCCTCACAGTAAAGAATTTCTTCCCAATCTCCAGTCTTGACCTCCCCTGCTCTAGTTTCAAACCATCCCCCAATATCCTTTCACTCCCAGCCCTTGTCAAAAGTCCCTCCCCAGCTCTCTTGTAGCCCCCTTCAGGTGCTGGAAGGCTGCTCTAAGGCTCCTCAGAGCTTTCTCTTCTCCACACTCAACATGCCAACTCCCTCAGCCTGTCCTTGTAGAAGCTCTCCATCCCTCTAATCATCTTTGTGGCCTCCTCTGGACCCTCTCCAACAGATCCCTGTCGTGTTTGTGCTGGAAGCTGCAGAGCTGAGTGCACTATCACGCTGGAGAGGTGCTTGGGGCAGCCCCAAGGTGGGGATAAAAGTCACCTTGAAGCAGCTGCTGGTTTGTACTGAGCACCTAGATCCATTTTTAGGTTTTGCAGGTGCCATTCTGGGGCTGCTCCCAGGGTGACCACTTTCCCTGTGGATTTCTGCTCCTCGTGGGCATATGGATCACAGCATCCTCAGAGCCCTGCAGCAGCCTGTGCCCAGCACCCTCTGTCTGTCTTCATCAGCCTTATCAGGGTCTTTTCCTCCCTTATCAGCAGGAGCAGCTGGAGCCTGGTGCTGGCCATGCTGGGGGTGTTATCTCTGGAGATCCTCCTGCTCTGCCTCAGAAACTTTGTCCTGGACCACCTACCACAGCTCAGAGCTTTGGCACAACCTCTTCCCAAACCTCCTCATCTGCCCCTGTGTGAAAGTACTCTTTGGCCACCCCAGCTGGAGATAAACACCAGCCCCTTCCCCACAGGGTGCTCAGCTCCCACTAGCATTTGGCAAGCAAAGGAGCATCTTCAGGGGGCTGCTGTATTTTTTTAGGAACTGGGTTTAAAATGTGGCATTTTTTGAAGTGTTGCAGGGTAACAGACTGAGTGAGCAGGTCCTGATGGGCCCTGGTTGCATCAGATCCCGGTTTGATCCCATATTTTCCAACAGTGATATGGGATCATAGAATCCTTTTGGTTGGGAGAGACCTTAAAGATCATTAATTCCAACCATGAACCCAGCATTGCCAGGTCACCACTAAACCATATCTCTAAGCATGACCTCTCTGTGGCTTTTGAATACCTCCAGGGATGGGGACTCCACCACATACAGGTTGCCCAGAGATGTGGTTGAGGCCTCATCCCTGGAGGCATTCAGGGTCAAACTTGATGGGGCCCTGCGCCTTCTGATCTAGTTGGACACTGCTCACTGCAGGGAGCTTGGACAAGATGACCTTTGAGGGTCTCTTCCAACACAAGGCAATCTGTTCCAGGGCTCGATCAACCCCTTTGGGGAAGGGAATGTTTCTCCTGTGCATGCTAAACCTCCTCTAGCACAACTGGAGCCCATCTCCTGCTGTGCTATTGCTTGTGACTTGCAAGAGCAGCCCAGCCCCCAGCTCCTTACAGCCTCCAGAACTTTGCAGTGGTCACTGTGGAAGGCTGAGCTGGGTGGAGGAGGTTGTTAACTCCAGGCAGACCTCTGGTTGAGTTGGGTGGAGGAGGCTGACAGCTCCAGGCAGGGCTGTGGACTCTGGGTGCTATATCCAGAGCAGCTCCATGGGCAGATTCTTTTTGAAACCTTTGGGATTTTAGGGAGGAGGAGGAGGGGGCGGCTTGGGGTTTGTGTCAAGGATTGGGAAGGAGGTCCTTCGCTCCTGCTGCTTGGGAAATTGCACCCCTGGATGTTTGACTGCAGGATTTTTGGGGATACAAAAGGCTTTACATTGGGTTAGCCCCACACATGGGTGCCTGGATGCTGAGAATGAGGAATGTGGAGGATGTTTGGAGCCCTCCCCCTGCCCTGCTTCCTCCAGCGAGCCTCTGCTGCCTGGCCAAGACAAATATTGGGAGTAAACTCTTGAACTTCCCCACTCCCAGTGCTTACAGAGCAGTGCCTGTTCTCCCCCCTTCCCTGGGCAGGGGCTGGGGAGATGCAGATGTGTGCCCATGTTGGGGACAGCCCGGGCAGGGAAATGGTGGTGGGAGCTGGAAGGTGTGTGGTAGACTTTGCAGCCCTGAAGCACCCACAGGGCTGCATCCAGCTCCTCCTGCCTGCTCTCCATTGCACCCCTCACCCAGGGTGGGCATGGTGGGGTGATCAGGAGCCCTGAAGGACCAGTGTGATCTGTTTCCCACCCTGCATGTGCTTCACTGGGCTCTGCAAGTCTAAATGGAGCAGCCATGACCTCGTCTTCCAGGGCTAGAGGAGGCTGTGGGGCCTTGGGGGGAGGACCAGGAACTATGTCCTTGCTGCCCTTGGTGCAGCACAGAGGCTTCCCCATCCTGTGTGAGACAGCTAACAGCTGGTGTTCTCCAGGACTGGGACTGATTTATTGAATCACAGAATGATTGGTTGGAAGAGACCTTTCAAATCAAGTCCAACCCTTATCCCAGCTCTGCCAGGTCACCACCAGGACCCTCAGCACCACATCTCCATGGCTTTGAAACCCCTCCAGGGACTGGGGACTCCACCACTGCCCTGGGCAGCCTGGGACAGGCCTTGAGAACCCTTTTGGGGAAGGAATTGTTCCTTATGGCCAACCTAATTCTCTCCTAGGACAGCTTGAGGCTGTTTTCTCTAGTCCTGTCCTGTGTTCCTTGGGAGAAGAGAGCAACCCCCACCACACTCTGACCTCCTTGAGCTTCTGGGAACAGCTTCTGATCCCCAAATATGAGGCTTTAAAGGCAGCTCTTGGTGCATTGGAGGAGGTTGGGCTGTAGACCACAGCAAGCAGGAGACATCTGAGGGACTTGTGGTTGAGTTTGTGGTGCTGCAGTGGTGTCCTTCATGTTCCACAGCCAGGCATGAGGCTGAAAGCCGAGAGTCTGAGCCACCTCAACCCCTGAGAAAATCTCTTTCCTTCTCTGAGTGTGTGGCTGTGATGGGGATGGTCCACCTGTGATGTTCTCTGGAGATGGACTAGGGCTTCTTGTGGTTCCTGATGCTCCCCATGGTTCCCAGTGCATCTCATGAGTCCCTGGTCCTCCCTTCACCATCTCAAGGGGGATTTCCCTTGGCATTGGTGGTGCCAAGCTGGTCACCTTGGGAGCTCAAAGCTGGTATGACTGGATTCCTCCTAATCACCTGGGGTTGTTAAAGGGCCTGAGCAGGGCCAGCATTAACAAACAGTTTGGTGATTGCACAAGGCTTGGCCTCAGCCAGGAGCTGAGGAGTCCAAAGGTCAGGTTGATACAACTTGGTCAGCAGCTTCGTGGGGCTCTGGCCAGAGCCTCTGGCTGCAATGAGGGTGAGCTGGCCATGGGGTGTGCTTTGAGTCCTGCCCTGTGCAGGAGGCTCTGCTTGGCATCCCTCACCCATCCTTGGAGCAGTGCCGAGGAGGCTGAGAGGTGCCACTGTGAGTGGCAGTTGTGCCAATGTGTGACTTGGGGAGCTCATTCTCAGCATCTGCCACTGCCTTCCCAGCGTCTCCATAGCCTTCCCATTGCCTGCAGCAGCTCCTCCCCTCACCCAGGGGGTTCATGGTGAGCGTGGGAAGGACTTTTCCCCTCTCTTCCAGCAGCCCTGCACTCAGTGACCCCTTTGCCTCCTTGCCCTCCCGCCCGCCAGAAAGCAGATCCCTGTGGATCTGATGCAATCCCTCTGCTTCCAGAACAGAGATCTCATCCTCCTGTTGAAGAAATCCCAGCCTGTCAGGAGCACTATTCCAGAGCTGATCCCTCTGGAGCAGAGGAGCTTGCTGGTATCCCTTGGCAGACCATGCTGGAAAAGTCTCTCTCAAAGCAAACAGATGCACGTGGCAGTGTTGGGCTCCTCCATCCTCTTCCCTCCTCCTTCCCAGTCTCTCCATGGACTGGGCCAGCTGGTCCATGCTCCCAGCCAAGCCTGGGCTGCTGTTGCTGGCTTCAGGCTTGCTGGAGGAGGAGCACAGGAGCCTTTGCTGTCTGACTCTGCTCAAACACCAGCAGAGCAGGGGAAAAAAAAAAAAAAAAAAAAAAAGCTGCTTTGCCTGGCTCATGGCTCAGAATTTCCCCAGCTGTGGGATGCTGAGGAATGGCCTGGACAGCTTGGCCAGTGAGATCAGACAGACCTCGTGGAGCTAGGCTGGGCTGGCATCCCAGTCCATCCCCCTCCACCAGCCATGGGCTATGCCTTTGGGAGACCCTTTGCAGAGGCTGTCCACACCAGGAGCCATAGAACCATAACATTGTTGAGATTGGAAGAGACTTTGGAGATCATCAGAGCCTCTCAGTCACCCACAGCTCACAATCCGACCACTGCTGCTAAGCTGCCACCACTAACCCACATCCTTCAGCACTACATCTACACAGGTTTTTAAATCCCTTCAGATGGGGGGGAGGACTCCAGCACCTCCCTGAGCAGCCTGTTCCAGTGCCTGAGAGCCCTTTCTGGGAAGAAATTGTTGCTTATGTCTGACCTCAACCTCCCCTGCTGCCATTTGGGGCCAATTTCCTCTCATTCTACCATGTTCCTTGGGAGAAGAGACCAACTCCCACCTGGCTCCAGCCTCCTTTCAGGGAGCTGTAGAGAGCAATGAGGTCTCCCCTCATCCTCCTTTTCTCCAGGTTGATCAACCCCACCTCCCTCAGCTGCTCCTCACCAACCCTGTTCTCCAGACCTTTCCCCATCTTTGTTGTGCTTCTCTGGACCTGCTCCAGCCCTTCAATGTCCTTCTTGGAGCGAGGGGCCCCAAACCAACCCCAGCACTCAAGGTGTGAGCTCAGCAGCTCTGAGAAGAGAAGGGACAAACAGAGAGCTGCTGGCTCCTGCAAGCCAGGATGCCATTGGCCTTCTTGGCTACCTGAGCACACTGCTCCAGTTCAGCCTGAGCCTGTGGTCCTCCCCAAGACAGGGTCGTGGCTGCAGCCTCTCCTGAGAGGCCCCTTTGTGCCCAGGGATTTCCATAATGCATCCGGAGCTCCGGCACCGCGCCGAGGATTTGGGAGCAGGGCAAATCCAGGCTTACACCTTCTCTTAGGGCAGCAGCAGCTGAGGTTGAGCTCTGAATTCTTTGGCAGCAAATTGCTTGAAGGTTCCACTCCAGGAGAGAAAAAGCTTTTCCTGTCGCCCTGCTCCACTGGGGGGTGCCCAGGGTGGGGGTGAGAGCTGCTCCATCCCTTGGGGCAGCCCAGCCTGGCAGGCACTGTCACCGTGGGCTGGACAGCAGGCGTCCTCCCCACCCTTCACATCCTTCCTGCTCTTGTTTTCTCCTGCCTGGCATTTTCTTGGGATAACGACCTTTTGTTGTGCCTGGGGCCGTGGCCCAGGGCTGGCTCTGTGGCAGGGTGCTAACACCTTTGTCTCACTCTCCTGGGGGTGGTTTGCTCCCTAGAAGGGACCAAGCTGGGATGTACAGGCTTGGGGAAGACCTGGACCCCTTGGTGCATGGCTCAGGGAGGTGGTGTACCCCTTCTAAATGCCACTCCTGTGGTGCCAAGGGGCAATGTGGGGTCTCAGTTATGTTTTCTCACTGCTTTTGTCCTGCTGCTGATGTTGTAGGTCACCAGTGACCAGCCACACTGTCCCCTCTGCTGTGTCTGAGATGGCTGCAGAGCTCAGTGTCCTTGGGGATCATGGTCGGAAGAGACCTCCAAGCTCATCCAGCCCAACCTATCATCCAGCCCTAGCCAATCAACCAGACCATGGCACTAAGTGCCCCATCCAGGCTTTGCTTCAACACCTCCACTGACTCCACCACCTCCCTGGGCAGCCCATTCCAATGCCAATCACTCTCTCTGGCAACAACTTCCTCCTAATATCCAGCCTAGACCTCCCCTGGCACAGATTGAGACTGTGTCCCCTTGTTCTGTTGCTGGTTGCCTGGCAGCAGAGCCCAACCCCACCTGGCTACAACCTCCCTTCAGGTAGCTGTAGATAGCAATGAGGTCTGCCCTGAGCCTCCTCTTCTGCAGGCTGCACACCCCCAGCTCCCTCAGTCTCTCTTCACAGGGCTGTGCTCCAGACCCCTCCCCAGCCTTGCTGCCCTTCTCTGGGCACCTTCCAGTACCTCAGCATCCCTCTTGAGGGGCCCAGAACTGGACACAACACTCAAGGTGTGACCTGAGCAGTGCTGAGCACAGGGGCAGAATAATCTCCCTTGTCCTGCTGGCCACACTGCTCCTGATCCAGCCCAGGATGCCATTGGCTCTGCTGCCCACCTGGGCACACTGCTGCCTCATCTTCAGCTACTCTCTACCAGCACCCTCAGGTCCCTCTCTGCCTGGCTGCTCTCCAGCCACTCTGTCCCCAGCCTGTAGCACTGCTTGGGGTTGTTGTGGCCAAAGTGTAGAACCCTGCACTTAGCCTTGTTCAATCTCATCCCATTGGCCTCTGCCCACCCATCCAGCTTCTACAGGTCCCTCTGCAGAGCCCTCCTGCCCTCCAACAGATCCACACCTGCTCCTAACTTGAATGGCAGGTCCCTGCTGTGCCAGTCTGTGGGCACCACCCATGCTCTCTGTGACTGGAAGGAACCATTCTATGTGTGGGGCTTCCATCCTGGAAGGGACCAAACTTTGGGGCACAGGCTTGGGGGAGACCTGGGCTCTTTGGTGTGTGGTTCAGTGAGGTTGTGTACCCCCTTCTGAATGCCACTCCTGTGGTGCCAAGGGATAAAGAATGACCTCAGTAATTTTTTTTCTGACTGCTTTTGTGCCACTGCTGCTGCTGTGGTTTGGTCTTTTGCTCTTTGAAAACAAATCAATCATTTTTTTGGTTGCTTCTATTGCTCAAGCTCAGAGCAATTGAAATAAATGGAGTGATTTGAATAGTGAGATTTCAGCAAGCTCTCAGAACCCAGACCTCACTTTGGGGGCAGGCAGAGGAGGTGCCTGGCACTTTGGGTTGGTGGTGACATGAAGCTTTGCCACCAAGGGGAAGGGGTGATGGCACTGTGACATGTTTTGTCAGGAATCTGCAGCACCCTGGTGATGGTTGAAATAGCTTTGCTCATTTTGGGGTGATCACAAGCTTCCCCAAAAGGAATTTTGTGGCAGCTCAGCTGTGTTTGAGCCCCTTGGGGTAGAGGATGCCATGGGCACTGCTGCAGTCCCCACATCATTCTCCTGGCTTCCATGGTTTGGAGGCTTCAGCTGCTCAGGAGATGTCGTGAAAGAAAAACCTTTAAGAGTGAGTCTTGGTCAGGGTGTTGGGTTTGTGTTGGAAGATTTGAAGTGAGGTTTTTCCCTTCTGGGTGCTGGTGTGAGAGCCAAGACACCTCCTCAGCTCCTGGGGAGGGTGGCAATTAGAGTGGCGGCTCTGTAAAAAATGGAACCAGGTTGTTTACCAAGCTGGTCCCTGCCCGAGGAGTTATTCCTGGCCTGGGTGGTTGGAAAACTTCTGAGTTAAGCCCCACTTCTGCAGGTGCTTGGAGCAGGGTCTCACCAGCCAGGGCACCTCTAGGTGCTGGAGCTCCCAGTTCTCTCTCCCCAGCCCGTGCTGTGGGTGGGTGCAGTGCAGCTCTGCAGGAAGGAGAACATCTGCTTGTGTTTTGGTGGGCTTGGCCTCTCCACAGCCCCCTCTCCCCTTCCCCCTCCTTTATTTATAACATTTCACCAACATCTGGAGTTTGAGCCCATTCTGTGCTGGCCGACTGGGAGCTGGGGAGAGGGGGATGGAGCTGGGTGAGATGTGTGTGGACAGGCAAGGGGTGGACCCCCCAGTGTGTGTGGAGTTGCACATCCCAGTGTAGGGATGAGGATCAGCTAGGGGGTGGGAAGACCCTGGAGCATCCTCTCTCTGCTTTTCCCAGCTGTGGGAGAGCTGCTGGGTGCTCACCCCATGGCACAGGCCTGTCTGCCCCCTCACAGCACTGCTGGCCCTCCTTTCTGGCTGGGTTTTGAGGTCCCCTTTGACATTTAACATCAGCAGCCAGCTCTGTGCCCCCCTGCAAAGTGTCACCGAGGTCCTCCTGGCCCTAGGGGATGGAGTGCTACAATAGTCCTCTTTTTGGTGGTGCTTTAATGGGAAAACTTGAGTCATTCCTGGGGGAAGGGGAATGAGAACCAGCCCTGCTGCAGGAGGCAGCCAGTCCCTGGCAGGGCAGTGAATGGAGGCAGCAGTCCCACTCCTGGCTGTGGGACAAGCCCAGATCCTCCCCAGTTCTCACAGACAGCAGGACTGTGGGCACTGCTGACAACCAGGGTGTGGGCTCCTGCTTCTCCCAGCTCTCCTTGATCTTTGCAGCATGAAAGACAAAGGGATTTTCCCATCTAGGATGGGAGGATTCCCCCCTCCCCTGCCCAGATCAAGGCCATAAGCAACTGCTTAAAGTTAAGTGCATCCCTAAATCTGAGCAAAGGAAGCCTTGCAGCTTCCAACACAACTGTGCTAATAATAGTGGCAATTAAAGCTGGCCCAGGGCTCAGCTCAGCTCCCACTGTAACCACTAATACCAAGGGAGGGTGCCTGTGTCAGGGCAGGGGTAAATGGACCCCTTGTTCTGGCTGTGCTATGGCCCCAGGTCCTCTTCCTGCAGGAGGTTCAGTCCCTGCTCAGCTCCTTCCCAGCATCACTTTTCCATGCTCTGTCTGCTGGAGTTTGGGATTTGGTCAGGGCCTTGTGCTGCTGGAGCTGCCTTTGTCCTCCTCCATGCCAAAAGGTACCTCAACAGCTCTCCTTCTGCATCCCTCCTGGACATCCTTCCCTGTGCATCCCTCCTTCTGCATCCTTCCTTGTGCTTTGCTCCTGGACATCCTTCCCTGTGCATCCCTCCTTCTGCATCCTTCCTTGCACTTCCCTCTTTGTGCTTTGCTCCTGGACGTCCTTCCCTGTGCATCCCTCCTGGACATCCTTCCCTGTGCATCCCTCCTTCTGCATCCTTCCTTGCACTTCCCTCTTTGTGCTTTCCTCCTGGACATCCTTCCCTGTGCATCCCTCCTTCTGCATCCTTCCTTGCACTTCCCTCTTTGTGCTTTACTCCTGGACGTCCTTCCCTGTGCATCCCTCCTTCTGCATCCTTCCTTGTGCTTCCCTCCTTGAAATCCTTCTCTGTGCATCTCTCCTTGTGCTTCCCTTCTGCATCTCTCCTTGTGCATCCTTCCTGGGCATCCCTGCAATGTGTCCCTGCCCATGGCAGGGGGGTTGGAACTGGATGATCTTTATGGTCCCTTCCAACCCAATCCATTCCCTGTACTCCTCCTGTACATCCCTTGGTGCTCAGTGCCTGGGTGGAGAGGTCTTGACTGGAGCTGAGACAGCAGTGATGGACACTGAGACCCTGAGCAGTAAGCCAATGTTTCCCCAAGTATATCTCAGTGTCCTGAGGTGGTCATGGAGCAGGATGGAAGCCTGGTGTCCCCCAGCTCCGTTGGGCTCTGCTGACGGTTTGATTTTCAGGGAGCAGGCAAGCACAGGAGCCATTTTCTGACCAAAAGTAGATGTGAGAACAGAGGAAACACCACGGGAGGTGACTTGAAAGCAAACATGTTAACAATGTAAATGAGGCAGGAAGGCTTCTGCCTGGACTTTCTCCAGCAGAGGTGGGAAGGTTGGACCTATCACTGGGTGATCTGGAGGCTGGAGCATGCCCAGGCTCTGCAACTTCCAGCAGTGGTGGTTAGAACCTAGTTGGGTGTCCCAAGAAATGGCAGATCCCAGCAGGATGGGCTGTGGAGGGGTGGGGATAGTGCTGGAGTAGCTCTGAAGGTGCTGGGGGTTTGGAGTGCTGTGGGTGAGGTGGTCCCAGGCGGGGCTGAGGGGATTAGGTGTGAGCCCTGATCTCCGGGGATTACAGGGCTGAGGTGGCCCAGGGCAGATGAGCTCAGCTTGATTTGAGCAAATCCCTGTCCTGGTGGGGGTTGAGTGGGGCTGGAGCTGCTGCTGTGGGACACCACACACTGCCTGGCTGTGCTGACAGCATCTGTCAGCCTTGGAGGAGGTTCAGGAGGTGAACCTCTTGCCGAGGTACCCATCGGTGTGGTGATCTACAGGAGCTGCTTTACCCCACGAGGTGCCAGGACCTGTTGGGCTCCCACAGCTGATGGTACCAACCTCTAGACTAGCTCTGTGTGTGTGTGTGCATGCTTGGTTCTCCTCCTGCTTTCCTGGAGGACCTTGGAGGTCTGTTGGTGGCACCAGTGGTTTATCCCTGAAAGAACCCCCTGAGGTGGAAGTTCCTAAGGCCAGACTGGCTGGGGCTCTGAGCAACCTGCTCTGGTGTGAGGTGTCCCTGCCTATGGCAGGGGGGGTTGGAAGTGGATGACCTTTGAGGTCCCTTCCAGGCCTGACAATTCTGTGGAGTGTGGCTTTTGAAGGTGTTTTAAGTCATTGTGGGCTATCTGTTTGCTTGTGCAGCATGGAGAGCTGTGGGCTGAAGGGTCTGGAGATGGTCCTGGGACCTGGCCACCACCAACTTGGAGCATTCTGGGCAACCTGTGGCTGCTCTGGGTAGTGATCCTGCTTTGGCAGGGGGGTTGGACTCCATGATCTCTGGAGGTCCCTTCCAACCTCTAATATTGTGTGATTCTGTCATCCAGAACTGGGCAAGAGCTCCCCAGGCTGGGCTGGCAGTGAGTTTGCACCCTGCTCATGTCTGTGTTGTGAAGGTCCTTGAAAAATCCTTTTCAGACTTTTTTCCACCCCAGTTTCTGCTCAAAGTCATGCAGAGGGTGATGGTTTGAAGGTCAGATGGTGAGCAGCAGCTGGTGGGGGGGGAGCAAGGGGGAGGCCTCATCCTAGAGCTGGCTCTTGGGGCTAGGTCAGTGATGATAGCAAGTGGTCTCTCCTTGAGCTTGGGCTGGTGGGAAGGTGCTGGAGCCAGTGAGGGGCTCTTTGGGGGGTTGGATAGGGCAGCATGGGAGCTGGCCCTCAAAATCCAGGGCAGGAAAACTCCTTTCAGGAAACAAAAAAAACCCCAAAACCCCAAAGTGCTGATGGTTTGGTGTTTCTATGAGTTGGTTCTGCTTGCTTGGAGGTTGGCACCTCCTGATGAGTTGCATGGAACCCTCTCATTCATCAGAGCTGGTGCCAGGTATGATCCTGGCTCCATGGTGGAGCGTGCCTGGAACATCCAAGTGCATGAATGGGAATGACTCTGGTCACTGCAGGGATCTTCATGGGGGCTGGCACAAAGCCTGTGCTGTGGTATCATGGTGAGCCAAGGGATGTCCCCGGGGGGGACTCTAAAGAGAGCCAATGGATGTTTTTGGAGGTCTTCAGTGAGCCAAGAGGTGTTCCTGGTGAGCCAAGGAGCGTCCTTGGGATTCCCTACTCAGCCAAAGGGCTCTTGTTGAGCTAAGGGATGTCCTCGGATATTCCTGGTGAGCCAAGGGATGTTCTTGGATGTCCTCAGTGAGCCAAGGGGTGTTTCTGGTGAGCCAAAGGGTGTCCTTGGAGGTCCCTGTTGGCTGAAGTGTGTCTCTGGGGGTCCATGGTGAGCCAAGGGATGTTCCTGGGAGTCTTCAGAGAGTCAATGCATGTTCCTGGCGAGTTAAGAGGTGTCTTTGGGAGTTCCTGCTGAGTTAAAGGGCATCTCTGGGGGTCTCTGTTGAGCTAAGGGGTGTGTTTGGGGGGGTGGTTCCTATTGAGCCAAGGAGTGTCTCTGTGGACCCTGGTGAGCTGAGGGATGTCCCTGAGGGTCCCAGCTCCCAGAAGCAGCAGTGGAAACTCTAAAGGAAGGAAAGAGATGCTGCAGGAGGCACAGTGAGATTGTGTGAGCAGGCAACACCCAGCTGGGGAGGGGAAGGGGGGGGTCCCTTGTTTGTTATTATTTTAATTGGAAGTGGCTGATTGTTATTTCATGGCTTCTTTGTGCTCTTTGAAGCGGACCAGTGGGAGCGGTGCTTCCGAAACCACCTTTCTTCTGAAATGGGCAGGCTTTGGCTCAAGGGCCAGCTCCAGGGCTTCTCTGGAGCAGAGGGCAGTGTCCAACTAACGTGCTCTGAACCCATACAAACGTGCCTGGGGATGGCTCTGTCCAGACAGTGATGCTTCTAGGTGGAGTATGCCATGGCTTGGCTTCTACTGGAGAGAGTCTGGTGGGGGCTATGAGGATGCTGAGGCGCCTGGAGCAGCTCTGTGAGGAGGAAAGGAGAGCCCCTGGGGCTGTTGAGGCTGGAGAAGAGCAGCCCCAGAGGGGATCTGATCAGTGCTCAGCAAGAGATAAAGGGTGGGGAGGAAGAGGATGGGGTCAGACTCTTGCCAGTGGTGCCCAATGACAGGACAAGGGGCAATGGGCACAAACTGGAACCCAGGAGGTTTCATCTGAAGAGGAAGAGTAAATTGTTTGGTGTGAGGGTGCTGGAGGCTGCCCAGAGAGGTTGTGGAGTCTCCTTGTCTGGAGAGCTTCCAACCCCAGCTGGGCACTGTGACCCTGGGCAAGCAGCTGTGGGTGCCCTGCTTTAGCAGCAGGGTTGGGCTGGATGATGTCCAGAGGCCCCTTCCAGCCTCCACCATGCTGGGATTTTCCTCTTTCTGCATTTTTACAGGGTCAGCAATACAAAAGCACGAAGAAAATTCCCCCAAAATGAAAATCCTGGGCTATGGCTGCTGCCCTAGTGTGGGGATCCCCAGAGCACATGGCTACGTGGGCACATGGCAGCAGGGATGGTCCCTCTGCCTTTGGAGAATCCCCTGGGGTTCACACAAACTACTTAAGAATAAATCACAATGGGAAAAGCTTTGTCTACATCAACCCTTGGGCTGTGAGAGTCATAACCAGTGCCACCTCCCTACACTCTAAGGAGGCCACTGGGGTGCTGGAGCAGGTCCAGAGAGGGGCAAGGAAGCTGGGGAAGGGTCTGGAGAACAGGGCTGGTGAGGAGCAGCTGAGGGAGCTGGGGGTGTTCAGCTTGCAGAAGAGGAGGCTGAGGGGAGACCTGGGTCTACAATTCCCTGAAAAGAGGTGGGGGTTGGTCTCTTCTCCCAAGGAACAAGTAAGGGGACAAGAGGCAGCAGCCTCTAGCTTGCCCCAGGGGAGGTTTAGGTTGGACTTGAGGGAAGATTTCTTCTCCAAAAGGTTGCCAAGGCCTGGCTCAGGCTGCCCAGGATAGTGGTGGAGTCTGCATCCCTGGAGGGGTTTCAGAGCTATGTAGATGTGGTGCTGAGGGCCATGGTTTAGTGGTGACCTGGCAGTGGTGGGGGAAGGGTTGGACTCCATGATGTAGGTCTCTTCCAGCCAAAAGCATTCTGTGATATCGTGTCCTACATGGGCTTTGCTCAGCTTTCACTACCAAACCTTGAATCCCAGGTCCTTACATAAAATTAATTCAAGATCTTTGCTTTAAAAAGAACCAAATAAGAAATCCCAGCTCAACATCTGTTGCCAACAGAAATCCTCCAGCAGAAACTCCTTATCCTTATCCTCCTGCAGTGATGATCCCCTGGGGGCTATCTCTGGGCTCTTAAACCTCCCAACCAACACAATCCTCAGCCACTGGGAAAGGAAAAAAANNNAACAATGGGAAAGGAAAAAAAAAAAAAAAAAAAAAAAGACAATAAAACAGTTTTGGAGCTCTGCAAAGCCCCTTGCTGGGATTAAGGGAAGATGTTGACTGCTCCCCTTGCTTCACCCAGCTCTGAGCACAGGCTCAGACCCTCCAGGCTTCCATGTGCTGGCGATCGGGAGCTGCTGCCAGCTCTGTTGGTTGTTTTTCTTTTTGTCTGCTGCCAACCTTTTCCCTGGTCGTGTTCTGGGAAGATATTTCCTAAGCTCCCAGGGGGAGGAGGGAATTTTGCCTTTGTGAAATTCCAGCCCTCCAACCCAACGTTGCCTGGAACAGCAAGACGTTATCTGGGCTGCCCAGAAAGTCCTGCAGCGAGCCTTTGGCGCTGCCCTGGAGGAGGCTGCGCCGCACGTTCGCACGCCAAGAACATAAAAGGCACCTTGGGTGCAGCTGATTTCACACGGCCTCTGGAAAGCAACAAAAATATCTCCACTTCTTCTCTGTTTGCCTGCCAAAAGAATTGCAAATGGAAGCAAGTTTTTTGCCTTTTTTTTTTTTTTTTTAATTTCCAACGAGCCAGATACTGTCCACTGGAGCTAGGCTAAGAGTCCTGGGGATTCCAGCATGGTGGGGTTGGAAGAGGCTTCTGGACATCATCCAGCCCAACCCTGCTGCTAAAGCAGGGCACCCACAGCTGCTTGCCCAGGGTCACAGTGCCCAGCTGGGGTTGGAAGCTCTCCAGACGAGGAGACTCCACAACCTCTCTGGGCAGCCTCCAGCACCCTCACACCAAACAATTTACTCTTCCTCTTCAGATGAAACCTCCTGGGTTCCAGTTTGTGCCCATTGCCCCTTGTCCTGTCACTGGGCACCACTGGCAAGAGTCTGACCCTGTCCTCTTCCTCCCCACCCTTTATCTCTTGCTGAGCACTGATCAGATCCCCTCTGGGGCTGCTCTTCTCCAGCCTCAACAGCCCCAGGGGCTCTCAGTTACTACTCAGAGAGCTGCTCCAGGCGCCTCAGCATCCTCATAGCCCCCACCAGACTCTCTCCAGTAGAAGCCAAGCCATGGCATACTCCACCTAGAAGCTTCACTGTCTGGACAGAGCCATCCCCAGGCACATGTGTGTGGGTCACTTGGACACTGCCCTCTGCTCCAGAGAAGCCCTGGAGCTGGCCCTTGAGCCAAAGCCTGCCCATTTCAGAAGAAAGGTGATTTCGGAAGCACCGCTCCCACTGGTCCGCTTCAAAGAGCACAAAGAAGCCATGAAATAACAATCAGCCACTTCCAATTAAAATAATAACAAACAAGGGACCCCCCCCTTCCCCTCCCCAGCTGGGTGTTGCCTGCTCACACAATCTCACAGAGATGCTCCTAGCCCCTCAGCATCCTCACAGTCCTCACTTGACTCTCCCTGGTAGTTCCCTGTCTCTCTTGAACTGGGGAGCCCAGCAGTGAACCAAGGACTCCAGCCATGGCCTCCCTACAGCAGAGCAGAAGGGAAGGAGAACCTCCCTTGACTTGCTGCTCACACTTTTCTTAATATAAGCAATTTTAAAAGCTCCTTTTAAGCCCAAATAGGTCATCCCAGATGCATCCCTCTCTGCTTACCACCCGTGCTCCCCTTGCCTGGCTTCACGGAGACCTCTGCATCCTCTAAGGTCACCCATCCCTGACCCTCTTTGGCTTGTTGAATCATTTCCTGTTTTCTTCAGCGTTTGAAGAACTCAGAGGCGAGCTGGAAATGTTTGTGGAGAGAGTGAAGTGACCGTGCTGGGGCCATGGGAAAACACGGACTGAGGGCAGGGGTGAGAGTGTGGGGTCATGGCTTGTGGAGGAGCTGCGCCCCGCTTTGAAGGGGCAGCAATCTGAAGGGCTTTGGCAGCCCTACCCTGTTTGGCAGGAGCTGGAGTTTTATTACCAGTGGATGTTCCACTGATGGGCTTGATGTTTTGGTGGTGATTTGGAGGTTGCAGTGATGGTCTTGATGCTGCCCTGATGGTTTGGATGTTGCAGTGGTGGTCTTGACATTGCCATGATGTTTTGGATGTTGCATTGATGTTTTGGATGTTGCCCTGATGGTTTGGACGTTGCAGTGATGGTCTGGATGTTGCAGTGATGGTGTTGATGTTGCCCTGATGGTTTGGATGTTGCAGTGATGGTGTTGATGCTGCCCTGATGGTTTGGATGTTGCAGTGATGGTGTTGATGCTACCCTGATGGTTTGGATGTTGCAGTGATGGTGTTGATGCTGCCCTGATGGTTTGGATGTTGCAGTGTTGGTCTTGATGCTGCCTTGATGGTTTGGATGTTGCAGTGATGGTCTTGATGCTGCCCTGATGGTTTGGATGTTGCAGTGATGGTGTTGATGTTGCCCTGATGGTGTGGATGTTGCAGTGATGGTCTTGATGTTGCAGTGGTGGTCTTGATGTTGCACTGGTGCCCTTAGATGTTTTACTGATGATTTTTCCCTTTTAAGACCCAATCTGTCCATTGAGGTGTCCATGCCAAGAGCTTCTGCAAACAGGTTCCTATGGGTCTCTTTTACCCCAAAACCCATTCTGGTGGCATCTCCATGCCCTGCAAACTCAGCAGCACCAGTGGGTCCAGCACTGCAGTGGTGGCAACAAAGGAAGCTCTGACTTGGTACCCACTGAGGGCTGGTTGTCTTGAGGCCTTGAGCAACCTGGTCTAGTGGGAGGTGTCCCTGCCTCTGCAAGGAAGGCTGGAACTAGATGATCTTTGAGGTCCCTTCCAACCCAAACCATTCCATAATTCTAGGAAACAGTGGAATTTTAACATCCATGTTCTCCAGATGGGCTGTGTGGAGATGGAGGCTGTAGTCACAGCAGGTCCAGCTCCACTCCGCCAGCTCCAGGATTTCACCAGCAGCTCCACCAGAGCTGTGCTGGGGTATTTGCTTACATCCCATTGAGGTGATGGGTCCCTGTGGGGTCAAATGGGTTGAGGGGGTAGTTTTCCTCCCAGTGAAACATCCATGGTGGGTCTCTGCCTCCCTTCAACCCATCCCCAGGTCTCACTCCATCTTTACATCTCACCCCATCTCCACATCTCATCCCATCCCCAGGTCTCACTCCATGGCATTACAGCCTGTGCCAAGCAGTTGGTGCTGGGGAGGTGTCCAGTGATGGTCTCAGACCGTGGCAGGACACTTGCTCTCTGGGGCTCCTGCTGGGATTATTTGAGTTTATCTCCTGTCATCCTTGTCCCACTGCCATCCCAAGGCTCTGCCCCCTGACAACAGCATCACCCAGGCTTGGGGCTGTGACCAAAGGTGCCTGTGCTTGGTGTGGGTTCTAGTTGAGACACAAAGCAGACACCCTGGCCCCGAGCAGGAGGGACAGGGTCACATGGTGATGGGTACTGGCTGCATTTTGCTGTTGGCACTAATGTGACAGCAATAGTAGAAGGATGCTGTGGGGCTGCTGTCTCCTTCCCAGCTGGCAGCTCAGGTGCTGCAGAGGAAAAGTGGCAAAGCCATCTTGCCAGCCTTGGCACGGTGGGTCCCTGGGAGGCACCTCCCTGCATGTTCCTGCCTGATGCTCCTCCAGAAAAAAACCTTCTCTGAGGGAATGAAGAAGATGAGATCAGCTCCTGAAGTGACTTAGCCATGGTGGCCCTGGCAGCTCGCCAGCAGGGCTTGGCCACCCAGTAATCAGCTTGTTTGTGAGCTGTGCTGCTCTGGGAATTAGAGTCTGACCCCAGGGGTGCCATCTGTGGGTCACCAATGACCCCACAGGCATCCGGGAGATCAGTAAGTGCTGGAGGATTGATTCAGCTCCTTGCCACCCTCTGTATGTGCCCCACCATGATCAGCAGTGGCCAAAAATCACCTTGTGTCATTGCAGAGGGTTATTCCCTATGTCCTTGGGGCATGCATGTGCCCCATGTGGAGAATCCAGCTCCATGGTGGCAGCAGGAAGTAGCCATTGACTGGTTTGGCTCTTGCCATAGAAGGTTCCATGTGCAGCTGGAGACCCTTTGTGTTGTCCTCAGGGTCCCCAAGGTGAGTGGTGGCCAGGCCAGATCACAGAATCGTTTTGGTTGGGAAAGACCTTTCAGATCAAGTCTGGGACTAAACCATGGTCCTCAGCACCACACCTCTGCCTCTTTTGAGTACCTCCAGGGGTGAGGATTCAGCCACCTCACTGGGCAACCTGCTCCAGGCAAAGAATCACAGACTCATAGAAAGGTTTGGGTAGGAAGGGACCTTTAAAGCTCATTTGGTGCAACCTCCTTGCAGTGAGCAGGGATGGCTGCAACAAGATGAGGTGCCCAAATCTCCTGGACATCAGCCATGGGTATTCCCAGCCCCCACAGCCCTTCCTGCCTTGGGGGGAAGCAGCTTTTGAGCAGCTTTGAGGGCGTTCTGCAGAAACAACCCCAAGGTGCTGCAGGTGCACTGAGCTGCTGGCACAGGCAGGTCCAGCCCTGTGTGTAGGAGCTCTGAAGCTGTCAGAGGAGGGAGGACGTCTCCAGGCATGCTTATGGGAAGGAGCACAGGGTTGGTGTTTCACAGTGCCTCTTGGCCAGGGGAGGAATGTGAAGGAAATTGCTGTGTGGGTTTTTGCTGTGAAAGGAAAGGCTGGAGGAGATTGCAGCATGAAGTAGTCAGGTCTGTGGGCAGGAGGTGTTTGTTTTAATGAA
The DNA here is from genome assembly GCA_013399775.1 of Semnornis frantzii. Classification (NCBI taxonomy): domain Eukaryota; kingdom Metazoa; phylum Chordata; class Aves; order Piciformes; family Ramphastidae; genus Semnornis; species Semnornis frantzii. The sequence continues at coordinate 17,836 of VWYK01126666.1, read as the reverse complement.
AGATAAAAACTCAACCACAGGGGATGTTCTCCTTCAACCACAGATGACAATGAAAGCCTCTGTCTCTGAGGTGGTTCCCCCCATGGCTGTGGTGCTGCCCAGTGCATGGGCTGGAAGGGTCTGTGTCAGGGCTGGTGGGCAGAGGACCAGGCTGGGGCCAAACTCTTTTCAGTGGTGCCCAGTGATAGTGCAGTGGGCACAAACTGGAACCCAGGAGGTTCCATCTGAGCAGGAGGAGAAACTTGTTTGGTGTGAGGGTGCTGGAGCCTTGCAGCAGGCTGCCCAGGGAGGTTGTGGAGTCTCCTTGTCTGGAGAGCTTCCAACCCCAGCTGGGCATTGTGATCCTGGGCAAGCTGCTACGGGTGCCCTGCTTCAGCAGGAGGCTTGGACTGGATGGTGTCCAGAGGTTCCCTTCCAACCCCACCATGCTGGGATTCTGTGGCAGCAGCATTAAAGAGAACATAGTGGAACCTGCAAGCTGGAGAAAAGCTGAGGTTTGTTGCCCTCTCATAAAGCTCTCTCCGGCAAACTCAGCCTTCCCATGCTGCAAGGAGCACAAGGGCTTCATCAGCCCAGCTCCTAGAACCCCTCCTCTGGGAGGTACTCAGACCCATGGGCGATGCTGATGTGACCCAGATCAAGGCCATGGCCCTGCTCTAAATAAACAACTGAGGTTAATCTGGTGCCTTGGCGGGTGCCGGGGCTAGGGGGGTTGGTTGCTGCTGGATGGGAGGTCTTGCTGGCTGGGTGGACTTTATCTGGGCTGCTTCTGGTGAAGGAAATGGATTTTTTTGTTTTGTCGTAATTTCTCTGGACTGGCTTTGGACAATTGATTTTCTAAAATAGACTCAATGAGAGGAAATGCATTTGTTAACCTGTCCCCGTTCGGGGGGTCGGGAGGACGAGGTGCAGATACGGAGCTTCCTCGGGAGCCTGATTTACAGTGCCATCTGCTCTAGAGCAAAGGCAAACCTATACATGCAATTATTTTCTGTCTCCTCTCCCTCTGTTACTCAGGATTTAAACGGGCAGAAGGAGCTGTGCCCACGTCTCTGCCACCTGAAGAAAGGTCCCAATGGCTACGGCTTCAACCTGCACAGCGAGAAGTCCCGGCCAGGGCAGTTCATCCGCTCGGTTGACCCTGACTCTCCAGCTTCCAGAGCAGGGCTGCGGCCCCAGGACCGGCTGGTGGAGGTAATCTGGGGGTGCCTTGGGTCACCCCTGCCTGAGGAGATTTTTGGAGTGTTCTTGGCACATGCCAGGCAGCTTCAGACCTGCTCAGCATGGCAGAGCAGCCAGGCCTTGTCGTGATTTCTGGTGGAAGCAGCGAGGTCTTTGGGAAGCCTGTAGCTGAGGCAAAGCCTCATCCCATAATATTTCCTATCAGATCCCCTCTTATTCCTCTAGTACCCATAAGATTTATGTGGCTACTTGTGGTCCTTCAGCAGCTTGTTCAAACCAGGCACCTGTGGATGCCTCTGGTTGGCACAAAGAAGGTTGGGAGTGGGTGAACTGCTGCCCCTGTGCCCATATGGGTGGCTTGGGGGTGGCAGCAGGTTTCCATGGACAGACAGAGTGCCTGGTGGGTGCCTGTAGAATCAGAGAATTGTTCTAGCTGGAAGACCTTCTAGACCATGGAGTCCAACCCTTACCCCAGCACTGCCAGGTCACCACTAAACCATGGCCCTCAGCACCGTATCTCCATGGCTCTGAAACCCCTCCAGGGATGGAGACTCCACCACTGCCCTGGGCAGCCTGGGTCAGGCCTTGGCAAGCCTTTTGGAGAAGAAATTGAGAGAGTTGGGATTGTGGAGCCTGGAGAAGAGAAGGCTCCAGGGAGAGCTTCTGGTGACCTTTCAATACTTAATGAAAGCTGGAGGCAGACTTTTTAGCAGGGTGCAGTGGGGCTGCTCTCCCCTCATTCCAGCACCCCCAGCAAGCCCAGGTCAGCAGGTCTGGGGGGCATCAAATATTTATCAAAGCCCCAAAGAGCAGAGGTGGAAGAGATCAGGTTTCTGAGCTCTCCAGCTCACCCTTCACTGCTTTGTGTGTGCCAGGAGCTCTGCCAAGCTCTGATAAATAAATAACAGGAGCCTGGCCATGACACGGCGCTGCCAGGAGCTGCCGCCACCGGCATCCCGCTGCTCCCAGCATTAAAATTTCAGGTGCTGGGGAAAAGAGGCAGCAGCTCCCACAGGGCTGGAAAGCAGCCCCTCAGCAGGGGATGGATGAGGTGGTGGTGGAGTCTGAGAGTTTTGGTTCCTGAAGGATGTGTTTGGGATGAAGGCAGAGGTGAAACTCTGCAGTAACATGAGGGATGCTCTGGCAAAGGTGGTGGTGGGATGGTAGGAGGCCATGGCTTGCTCAAGAAGGGGAAGGAAGAAGCCTGTAAGCCTTCCTGTCATACAATCATAGAATTTATTTTGTTTCAAAAAGACCTCTAAGGCCCTCAAGTCTGACCTTCAACCCAACAGCACCATGGCCACTAAACCATGTGCCCAGGGAGGTTGTGGCTGCTCGCTCCCTGGAGGTGTTCAAGGCCAGGTTGGATGAGGCCTTGAGTGACCTGTACTAGTGGGAGGTGTTCCTTCCCATGGCAGGGGGTTGGAACTGGATGATCCTTGAGGTCCCTTCCAACCTTACTATTCAATAATTCTAAGTGCTGTGGCCACGCCATTTTTGAACACCTCCAGGGATGATGACTTCAATACCTGCTTCGGGAGTTCAGAAAGGCAAATCCCATCTGTTGGGTGATGAGGAGGCTGCTCCTGGAGTTCTGTGAGCTGGGGCCTGCTGTGTTTGGGGAACACAGGCCTGGCTTCTGATGCCATGCCTTTGCAGGTGAACGGGATAAACGTGGAAGGCTTGCGGCACTCGGAGGTCGTGTCCCACATCAAGGCGCGGGAGAGCGAAGCCAGGCTCCTGGTGGTGGACCCCGAAACAGATGATTACTTCAAGAAGCTGGGGGTGACCCCCACAGAGGAGCACACCAAAGGTGAGACTTTGGTGGTTTTCCCTGGGTGAGCCTGTACCATGACTCATTGGCCATGGGTGGGATTTCAGATGGGAGGGAGGCTCCCGTTTCCTCCTGTCTCATCCCTCAGTGGTTTCCTGAGCACCACCCAACTCTTTATAACCACTGAGAAGGTTTCCTACTGCAGCCCCACAACAGCCCCTGGGATCTACAGAGTGAAGAATTCACTTGGGTACTTGCTGCCATGCGTGTGACTGAGGCAGAAAGTGGTGGGATGTGGTTGAAGGGTGAGCAATCAGACTGTAAAGGGTTGTCCAGGTGACACCAGTCTGTCTGGCTAGGGCTGAGAAGCTTCTTGAACATCTGTTCCTCCAGCACCTCTGGTTTTGGCTGCAGCATCCATACCTGAGGGGGGCAGAGGGTCTGGCATCACAGAATCACAGAATGGCTTTGTTTGGAAGAGATTTTTAATATCATGGAGTCCAACTGTTACCCCATCTTTGCCAGGTCACCACTAACCATAGCCCTCAGCACCACATCTCTGTGGCTTTGAAACTCCTCCAGGAATGAGGACTCCACCATCACCCTGGAAAGCCTGGGTCAGGGCTTGAGAAGCCCTTTGGGGAAGAAATTGTTCCTCGTGGCCAACCAAAAACTCCTCTGGTGCAACTTGAGGCCATTTCCTTGCACTCTATCATGTGTTCCTTGGAAGAAGAGACCAACACCCACCTGTCTCCAACCTCCTTTCAGGGAGTTGTAGAGAACAAGAAGGTCTCCCCTCAGCCTCCTTTTCTCCAGGCTAAACCCCCCACCAGGTTCCCTCAGCTGCTCCTCACCAGCCCTGTTCTCCAGTCCCTTCCCCATCTTCGTTGCCCTTCTCTGGCCCCGCTCCAGCCCCTCAGTGTCCTTGGAGTGAGTGGTCCAAAACCAAAGGCAGGATTCAAGGTGTGGCCTCAGCAGTGCTTCTGTTTTCATGCCATGGTGATCACAGGGGTGGTTCTTGCAGGAAATGTTTTCCTTGCAGTTGAAACCTGGCAGAGAAAGCTGCCTGTCCACTCCCCAACCTGTTGTGCAGCAGCTCCTGGCTGGGGAGAGAGTAGGACGCTCCCCAGCCCGTCCTGCCCCCAGCTGAATGGGGAGCTCTGTGTTCCCAGCACAGCTCTGTGCTGCCAGTACAGCTGTTCCTTATCTGATCTGCACCCTGGATGCTCAATGGGGAGATTTGTGCAAAGAAATGGGGTCAGACAATGCTGAGAAGAAGCTGACAGGGTAAGAGCGGTGTCAGATGCTCCTCGGTTCGAGGAGGAGCTGGGGCCAGAGCTATCTGCTGGCACCAGTGATAAAGGAGCCCTTGTTCCTGGGATGGGGACGAAGCCAGGACCATGGGTGAGCAGTGGAGTGTGGGTGGGTTCAGCTCTGCAGCTGGTGATCAATTCTGAACCTCACCGGAGATCAAGAATTGGGTCTGCCTGGCCAAGGATGGTACCTGTGGAGGTGACAGTCTGCTCTGGTCAGTTCTGGTGTTTGCAGGGTAAGAGGAAATAATAACCACACTCTTTAATCAAGCTCCTTGGACCTCAAGCTGATAATTTCAAAGCCTTGGAGCTGACCCAAAGCACCTCAGTGTTTAGCCAAGGAGTATGTTGTGGGCGTTGGTCTCTTCTAAAAAACAAGCCATAGGACAAGAGGAAATGGCCTCAAGTTGCACCAAGGGAAGGTTTAGGTGAACTTGAGGATCAATTTCTTCCCAAAAAAAGTTTACAAGGCCTGGCCTGGGCTGCCCAGGGCAGCGGTGGAGTCCCCATCCCTGCAAGGGTTTCAGAGCTGTGGAGATGTGGTGCTGATAGCCATGGTCAGTGGTGACCTGCCAGTGCTAACTGGCCACACCATGGGTGCAGAACAGCCTTTGCAAAGTGAACTTTAAGCAGAGAGTCACCAGGTGATGCTGAGGGGTCCTGCCTTGGACCCAAGGCCACCAGTCCCTCCTGGGTATATTGACATCTGATGTCTCTGTGTGCCTCCAGGTGTGGTACCTCAGCCCATGACCAATGGATCTGCACAGACTCAGGTGAGGCTTTGCCTGCTTCACGATGCTCTGATAAACAGGGTGGTGATTGGGCAGCAGCCCAGCTTAGTGGGGAGTTTCCCTCTCCCCCCCCTTCCCTCTCCCCCCCTTTCTTTGTACAAACTGAACTAACCTTTTCATTTCTGATAGCTGAATGGAGGATCCACATCTTCATCTCACAGTGACCTTCAAAGTCCTGGGAAGGAGTCAGAGGTAAAAGCCCCAAGCATTCCCCATCCTGTTCACACACTCTTGCAGGTAGCTCCTGCCCCATGGTACTGCCCAGTGGTGCCATTCTGGGCACTTCCACTTTTATCTCACAGCTGTATCTCCATCCATCCATCCATCCATCCATCCATCCATCCATCCATCCATCCATCCATCCATCCATCCATCCATAATTTTCTTTCCTCCTTTGCATGATGGGTAACAATCTGGGCTCTGCAGTTCCAGGACAGGGAGCTGCTGGAGAGAGTCCAGTAGGAGCTGTGAAGATGCCGAGACCCTGAAGCATCTCTGAGAGGAGCAAAGGCTGAGAGCCCCTGGGGCTGTTGAACCTGGAGAAGAGCAGCCCCAGAGGGGATCTGATCAGTGCTCAGCAAGAGATAAAGGGTGGGGGGCAAGAGGATGGGGCCAGACTTCTCTTAGTGGTGCCCAGTGACAGGACAAGGAGCAATGAGCACAAACTGGAACCCAGGAGGCTCCATCTAAAGAAGAGGAGAAAACCCTTCAGTTCGAGGGCACTGGAGCAGGCTGCCCAGAGGGGTTGTGGAGTCTTCTCTGGAGAGCTTCCAATCCCAGCTGGACATTGTGACACTGGGCAAGCTTCTATGGCTCCAGACATCCCTTGCAACCCCCACCATGCTGGGAATCTGTGAACTGGCACCATAAGCTGTCAGCAGCTGCTGGTTCCAGTGCAGAGGTTACCATACTGCTGGATCAATAACCCCTTCAGGTGGCTGCTCAGGTGCTCAAGACCCAGGGGGTGACAAGCTGCTCTCCAGAGATAATTCTGAGCTCCCAGGGGTCAGCACAGCCTCAGCCAGCAGCAGATCTCTCATATGAATGGGTGTGGATTCGTGCCCTGGCTCCAGGATCTGCTTGTCCCGTGGGTCATTGTGACCTTAGGGAAGAGGTGGCACTGCCCCAAAGTGAGCAGAGGACAATGCCACAGGACAGTGGCAGCAGGTTAATTGGTGCTCTGCTGGGCTGTGACTGGTACTCCAATGCTTTGAAAGAAGGTGTTAGATTAAAGGAGTCTACAACAGTTTTGTATCTTCAGAGTAATGACAGTGAGGAGCTGCAAGCTGCAGGACAAGAGGTGAAGATGGGAGACTGCAGGGCAGGAGCAGCAGAGCTGTGAGTTTCCAGAGGCCACAAAAGTGATCAGAGGCTGGAGCACCTCTTCTATGGGGACCGACTGAGGGAGCTGGGTCTGTTCAGCCTGGAGAAGAGAAGGCTCCAAGGAGACCATAGAGCAGTCTTCCAGTACCTGCAGGGGCTCCAGGAAAGCTGTGAAGGGGCTTTTGATAAGGGCTTGTGGTGGTAGGATGAGAGACAATGGTTTGAAACTAGAGCAGGGGAGGTTTAGTTTGGACATTAGAAAGAAGGTGTGAGGGTGGTAGGACATTGGAACAGGTTGCCCAGGGAGATGGTGGAGGCCCCATCCTTGATGATATTCAAGGTCAGGTTTGATGGGGCTCTGAGCAACCTGCTGTAGTTGCAGATGTGGATTAGGCTCAATGAGCTTTAAAGGTCCCTTCCAACCCAAACCAGTCTACATTTTGATGATTTTAAAGGTCTTTTCCACCCAGTTCTATGACTCTAAGACAGATGGAGCAGGAGGTGCTCATGCAGCCTCCTCTGAGCACACACACCCCAAACACCAGCCGTGGCCAAGAGCCTGCAGTCCAGCATCTCCACTTCTCCATGACCATTCAGTACTACAGGTCCTGATCCAGTGGCTGCTGCTGGAAAACCAGGCTGTGCCCTAGTGCCCAGAGCAGTGCTTCCTCTCATAGAGTCACCTCCTGGCTGCTGCAGAGATCTCTCTCCCACCTCTGCCCCAGAAAGCAGAGTCCCTGTGGGTGGCAGGGGTTTGGCTGTGGCTCTTCCCCCAGCTCCTTCAAGCCACCACCCTGTAGAGTTTGCATTTCTTAAGGCAGAGAGCAATGCTGAAGCCATTATCTCACAGGGCTGGGGGAAGACCTGCCCGTGGTTATCAGCAGGGCTTATGAAATCAGGGTTTGGAGTTTCATGTGTGTGGTGGAGCAGCCATGTGAGCAGGCAGGTTTGAACTTCTCCCTCACAGCTCAAGGTCTTCAGTGGAGGTGTTTGTCCACTGTGGGCAAGAGCCTAACTGTGCAGCTCCCAGCTGCACAGCCATGGTCACTGAAAAGGTGCCAGGCTCTTGCCAGTGGCACCCAGTGACAGGACAAGGGGCAGGAGGGCACAAACTGGAACCCAGGAGGTTCCACCTCAATGAGAAGAAAAACTTTGCTGTGAGGGTGCTGGAGCCCTGGAGCAGGCTGCCCAGAGAGATTGTGGAGTCTCTCTCTCTAGGGACTTGGAAGACTCACCTGGCTGTGTTCCTGTGAGAGCTGCCCCAGGTGCCCCTGCTTTGGCAGGAGGTTGGACTGGGTGATCTCTGGAGGTCCCTTCCAACCCCTACGATTCTGTGATCACCTCCTTCCCAACCCTGGTTCCACTTGGCCTGGTGTGTGATGCCTGCTGAAACCAGCTCTGAGAATCCAAGCCCCTCCAGGGATGATGCTTCCCAGACCCATGGGATTGGAGGGGCTCACTGAGCTGATGCTGAGTCTGTCCCTGGCAGGGATGTGATGGGGAAAAGTGTTCTGTCAGGATTGTTACCCTGGGGAGGTGGTGGCTGCCCTTTACCCTCTGCAGGGATGTGAGGGTCAGAGTCGGTGGAGTGGCACCTGGGGCTCCTAGCTTGAGGGTACTGCACTCACTTCAGAAAGTTTGCTTTCTTATCAATCAGAGAATGGATTTGGTTGGAGGGGACTCTTAATATCATGGAGCCCGACCCTTAACCCAGCACTGCCAGGTCACCATGGTCCTCAGCACCACATCTACACAGCTTTAAAACCCCTCCAGGGATGGGGACTCCACCACTGCCCTGGAAAGCCTGAGCCAGGCCTTATAACCCTTTTGGGGAAGGAATTGTTCCTCATGTCATGGAATCATAGACTGGTTTTGGCTGAGAGGGATCTTAAAGATCATCCAGTTCCATCCCCCCTGCCTTAGGCAGGGACACCTCCCACTAGACCAGGTTGCTCAAGGCCCTGCCCAACCTGATCTTGAACACCTCCAGGGAAGGGACATCCATGACCTCCTTGGGCAACCTGTTCCAGTGTCTCACCACCCTTCCTCTGAAGAATTTCTTCCTAATCTCCACTCTAAATCTGCTCTCTTCATGTCATTACCAACCTCAACCTCCCCTGGCACGACTTGAAGCCTTTCCCTCTTGTCCTGTCACCTGTCGCTGGGGTGAAGCTGCTGCAGCACACCGTGGTGGTGGGTGGCATGGTGGCATGGGCTAAGATCTTTTGTTTTCTCCCTTCTCCACACAGGATGGAGACATGGAGAAGAAAGACCCATTTGAGGAGAGCGGCTTGAGCCTGAGCCCGACAGCCGCCGAGGCCAAGGAGAAGGTGCGGGCCAAGCGGGTGAAGAAAAGGGCTCCTCAGATGGACTGGAACAAGAAGAAAGAGATTTTCAGCAACTTCTGAGCCTTGCTGGTGGCTGCCATCCACTGCTCTCCTGCCCCCTGGCCCAGCTCGGACATATCTGAGGTGCCTACGCCCTGTCTTTCAGTGTCCAAGTGAGATGCTTTGTGCTCTGCTCTTCACTGGTTGCTTCTACAAGGCGTATTTTAAAGTCCCTTTTTTTGGGTTGGGTTTGTTTTGGGTTTGGTTCCTTTTTTTGTTGCTGTTGTTATTTTTTATTGTTGTTATTATTATTGTTGTTACTCACCAGCGATTCTCATAAGACAAATGTGACCAAAGCTCCTTTCCTTGCTTGCTCTTCAACCCAGCCCTGGCTGCCCACCATTCCCTGTTCCTATGAGAAAGGACTGGAAGAGTTTCTTACCTGCATCATTTAAGTTTCTATTATCTCATTTTTCTTTTTTCTTTTTTTGTTAATTATTATTATAATTATTATTTGGGATGTTTGTTTTTAGGGGGTGTCCCAAACTGAGCCCCATGGGATGCTCTGTGCCCCCATCCGGAGGTCTTTTTGGCCTCATGTCCCCACTGTGGTGGGCACCTGTGGGGTAGGGTGGACCTGGACCTGGCACCCCTTTTCCAGCACCTTGGCTGCAGCATGAACTCCTCACAGGATGGAACATGGACAGTGGCTGTGGATCCCTCTTGGTGGCTTTGCTGTTGAGAGAAAAAAAGGAGGTTTGTAGGCTTTGGGTTTTTTTTTGACATGAAGTCCCATCTGCTTACAGTTAGTTTTGGAACTTCCCTCCTCATCAGTGACTTCTGTCCCAGCAAGAAAAGCCTCTTTCTGATCCCTGAGAGCTCTGCAGAGGGGAGAGGGCAGAATTTAAAAGCAAACCCCACACTCAGCAGCCTAAATGCCACAAGTCTCACCATCTGCAGCTGTTGATGTGGTGGAGGAAGGTGGGGAGCGGGGCAAATCCTGCTCCATTGGTGCTGCCAGCCTGGCTCCAGCAGCCTTCTGAGAAGATGAGAGCTATGAGATGCCACCAAACCTCTTGGACAGACATGGAAACCAGCACAATCCAGTGTGTCTCCCAGGATGAGCACAGGGATCCAGCTCTGTCTGTGGATTTGGGAAGTGGGACTCAGCCATGCTTGTGTCTGGGTGCTGGGTCCTGGAGCAAGGCCTGGGTCCCACCTGGTTTGTTACTTCTGGGTTGGGATTTGATGCCTCCAGCCTGTGAGTCTTGCCATGGAGAGGAAGGGCAACTGAGAGGTCCCCGTGGGGCTGGCAGTGGTGGGGTGGGCAGTTGCTTTGGCTTTCTGTGAAACAGCAGCTCCAGGGGCTGGAGCCTTGCAGCTGTGTCCTTAGAGCACTGCAAGTGAAGCTCAATTAAGCTACTTACTCCTTGCTGTTGGCTGGCAGCAAGGGAAGGTGGCTAAGCTGAACTCCAGCCCTCGGGGAGGCTGCAGAGGTGTGGTACCAGGGCAAGCTCCTGGCTGTGATGGGGCTGATCCCTCCCTCCCATGCTCCAGCAGCTCCCCAAGCCCAGCCATGGGGGATTCAAGCTCAGATCCCAGGGCAGCAGTGGGAAGGGACTGGGCATAGCAGGGCAGTTGAGCACAACCATCACTGGGACACCACAGGTCCCATGGTGGGGGCTGGAAGGGACTTCTGAAGATCACCCAGTCCAACCTCTCTGCTAAAGCAGGGGCACCCACAGCAGCATGCCAAGGATCACAATGTGCAGGTGGATTTGGGATCTCTCCAGACAAGGAGACTCCACAACCTCTCTGGGCAGCCTGCTCCAGCCCTCTTCAGGTAAAGAACTTGACTTCTCGTGGGTCTTTTACACCACCAGACAAGTGGTGAGACAGGAACAGGTTGCCCAGAAATGTGGTTAAGACCCCATCCCTGGAGACATTCAGAATCAGACTTGATGTGGCCCTGAGCAATGTGCTCTAGTTGGAGATGTCCCTGCTGACTGCAGGGGGGTTGGACAAGATGGCTTTTGAGAGTCCCTTCCAACCCAATGCATTCTGTGATTCTGTGACTTTGCCCTGCTCCACTCCAGCCCTGTGGTGTTACAAGCTTTGGTGCCTTTGGTGGCACTTAATCAGTGCTGTGGGTATGGGAACAACTCTGGGTGATTTTCTGAAGTATTGAGCTGAAAGGTGCCTTAAATAAACATTTCCTGCTCTCCACAGCAGCAGGTTACAGTCAGCATGGGGCAGAAGGACTCCAGCAGTGGAGCCAGGCTGTTTGGCTTCACCATGGGGAGCAGCTGATGCTGGTAGCTGGCTGGCAGGAGAGCCTGGAGAGTCTCAGGGGTGAAGGAGATAAATTCTCTTTGATGACAGTTATCTTGTAGGAATGTTGATGGGCTGAACAGGTTGAAGATAATGACTTTGGAGAGGAACTGGTGCAAGTGTTTGGCTATAAGGACAAGAATGGCAGTGGGAGAGCAGTTCAGGATGTGGGAGGTTTGCCTCCCATCCAGGATCTTCGTGATCCAGAGGAGGGTCACAAAGGTGATCCAAGGGCTGGAGCAACTCACCTGTGGGGACAGGCTGAGGGAGCTGGGGCTGTTCAGCCTGGAGAAGAGAAGGCTCCAGGGAGATCTTAGAGCAGCCTTCCACTGCCTGAAGTGGACTACAGGAGAGCAGAGGAGGGACTTTTGACAAAGACATGGTCTGACAGGAAGAGGGGTGAGGGCTTCAAATTGGAAGAAGCTGGATTTAGATTGGACATCAGGAAGAAATTCTTCCCTGTGAGGGTGGTGAGACACTGGAACAGGTTGCCCAGAAAAGTTGTGGAGGCTCCAAGCCAGGCTGGATGGGGCCTTGAGCAACCTGCTCCAGTGGAAGGTGGTTCTGCCCATGGCAGTGGGGTTGGAACCAGGTGATCTTTAAGGTCTCTTCCAACCCAAACCACTCTCTTCTATAATTAACAAGATTCTATGATTAACCAGGCATTTCTTCCCTACCCCACTTCAAAGATCTGCTCTTTTGGTTTTGTTTTTTTTGTTTTGCTTTGTTTTTTTTTCATGATCCTCAAAATATTTGCTTCTCTAAACCAGTCATCTTTGGAAGGAGCCCTTCTTTTGGTGTGCACGTTGCTTCTTGTGCCTGCATAGCCAAACCCCAGTGCCCAAACCCCAGGCAGTGCCCTGGGCTGCACAAGGCAGAGTGTTCCCCATTCTCCTCACCTCATGCTCCCCACTGCATGTCAGGGAGCAAAGAGCCATTTGTAAGCACCACAAAGACTGGGCTGCTGTAGTTGAAAGGTGGGGGGGGGGGAATGAAAGCAGATGA